>OMKZ01028853.1:2204-21492 GCA_900302535.1 Neoniphon sammara
GCAGCAGGATTTATAAAGTGTTTATATAAACTGTGAGCGGGCCAGACGAGGCCGAGCGGAGAGGAGGATCTTGAGTTTCAAACCACAGGGCTTGTTTGAGGAGAAGCTGATAACGGCTCGGTCAGCCTGCAGTTACAGTTAATTAATGACCGAAAAATCCTTCGCCGCTGCCAAACCGGACTCCGCCGACACACACACATACATGCATGTATGTGTTGGGCTGAGGGTTGAGGCCTGGCATGGAAAGCACTGCTGCTATTTGACGTCTCTTATGGATAATTACATTGTAGGAATGTTTATCAGCGGGCCGCCATCAGATCGCAGAGCAGAGCAGCCTGGCTCCAGTGTCCAATCTGCGCCGACTGACAATCTGTGCTTCTGCGCATTTCAAACATGCGGAGAACGTGTTGGAACTCACAATAAAGTCTGCATGATAATTCAATCTTTTGTTACCTGGATTATATCACAGAACGTTTAAAAAAAGCAAATAATGAGATGCAGGACAGGAGGATGAGGAGAACGATGTCTGAAAGTTAATTTAAGCAAGAGGGAGGCCGATGCATGCAAGGTATCATTTCAAATCAAAAATCAGCAGTTCAGGTTCGTTCACTGTCATAATGTAAAGCGAAACAGGCGATCACTTTGTTCAGTGTGAGTCTTACTTTTTGCTTTTTTCTTGGCCGCCATTTAAAACAAGTACAAGGACAAGTTTTTAAACCCAGCCTTCAAAATACGTAAGCTAACTACAGAAAAATAAACAATAAATAAATAAGTGGGAACATGTGCAAAAGGCAAAAATAAATAAATAAATAAATAAAATAAAAGCAGCACTGTCTGGGATGACAAAAGGCTCTGAGCTAAATCAAAAACATTAAAATGAAGAAAACATCCGCTTCTCTAAGCTTTAAGCATCAGATGTTTCTGTGTTTTATTTGGCATTTACAATCGCTTTTCAAATTTTTAATACATTTAATGTGTCGTCACCTTGTTTTGTCAGAGCTTTTTTAAAACAAAAATAAACTGACTTAAACCTGCGCTGTTGCATGTCGACGGCTGCAAATAGCAGCAAAAGTTAACTGAGACGTGTCTGAACTTCATTACCCAGAAATCCCGTGGGGTGACATCAGCAAACTGCACACAGCTGACTCATGTTTCCTGACCCTGCTGGTTTTGATTCGTGACAACAGCAGAATTTAATGTGAGCAAACTAGTTAGTGGAGATGTGATGCTGTTCTCTTGTTGCAGTGCCACTTTGGCCTGGTGCAGCTATTGAGATTTTTTTTTTTTAATTATTATAATCATTATTATAATTTTTTATGTGCCCAGTCAAAACATGGTGGTTTGTTGACTTGAGCTGAAGTTCGAGGTTATCCTTCATCCTCTTCTCCTCCTCTGACCTCAGAATGACTAATAATGACTGAGCCACTTATAACGTCTGCCTCTCCTCTCAGGGTGCAGCAGGGAGTGTCGGCTCTGATGGATTTGGGTCATCAGGGCAGGTGGCTGAACTCTGTCTGCCTGTTACCGCCTCTGTAAATCAAACTGGGCAAATAAACAGCTTTCTCTGTGACCAAACACACACTGTAGTTCTTATCAGCCCTCTGCTGCTCCGTCCATCAGCAGCTCATTATGATAAGAAGTGATAAACGTGAGATATGAGGAAATGGATGCAGCCGGTTCTGGCTGAAACCGAGGCTGCATCTCTGCTGCAGGGCTTTCATTCAGCTGCAGTGTCAAGAGCCTGAAGTCAACTCTACCTGCTGAACATTTCTTCAGTCTGACTGCAGTCATTCTGATTTAAGATTTTAATCAGAATGATGTCCAATATTGAACTGGGTGTTTCAGTAAAATCTGATAAGATGTGTGTTCACATGCAACAAAGCTTTGTTGTACATTATTTTTAGATTATTTTCATAATTTGAAGTATACTTGCAACAACTTTTATAATGCAAAAATGTCTGGACCATGTGTACTCCATGTATTGAATGATTTGAAGTTACCCAATAAAGTTAAAATAAATAAATAAATAAATAAAAACAAAAAACTTGCCGCAAAGCATTTAAAAAGCAAGCCCACATTGAGTCACGTAAGGCAGAGACCTTCTGCTGCGCTGCCCTCTAGTGGTTGAAACTTTGAGGCACGTCGCGTTTCTGGCCACACCCCATCAGTGATGTGGCAGCAGGTATTTTCAACAGCTGTTAATGACAAAGTACCTGTGGCTACATCACTGACTGGGTGTTAGCAGAAGTTTTCTGCTGTGTTGACTCCCTCTTTCAGCAGGATACAACATGTGCAGAGCGGCTCTGTCATCTAATAGACTTCACAGGTGGAGGAACAATATTCATGTGTCTTTCTAATTAAGCAGCAGTCTCAGCTTTTCCTGAAATCATTAAGCAGAGAAAGGTGATTGCAGTGGGGGTTTACAGCTTATCAAGAACAATAAATTTAAGCCCCGTCCTCCCCCAAAGACCAACAAGCTGTTTTAAATCTTTCAGGGCTCCAGCAAAAAGGTCCTATCAGCCAAAAGGCCGTTTTGCTTTAACCCCAATGTGGTCCAGACCTTTACGTTCACTTTACGCTCCCCGTATATGGACAAACATGCAGAGAGAAGAAAAAAACAAAACAAAAATCCAACCCAAGACAATGATCGATTAAAGTGTTTACAAAGCTATTAGGCACTAATGTTTTCCTATTGAACTGATTATCAGAGGTTTACACCAGCCGTCTCATACCGGTCTTTTTGTTTGTTTACATGAGGCATTTTTGTTTGCATCAGGTTATTATTCAGATTATTAGTGGAACACCAGGGTTCATGTAAACACAGTCAATATCAGTCAGTTATGTAACAGTCAAGTCTCTGGTCAGGTCCTCCTATCAGAAGAAATGCATGAAACAAAAAGTCAGCTGCAGCTCGGCTGGCTCGGTGCAATATGGCAGCTCATTAGCAAGAATTATGCTCTACTGCCTGACTAAATCATGATAATATTGAAACAGGGTACTTACATAAAACTGGTAGCATTAAATCTGAATATCAGTAAAATCGCCCAGAGCTTCTACTTGCAAACACCTGCAGCCTGTGTCTGTTTGTTTGTCAGTTGTTTGTCTTCTGGGTTTGATTTTCCCACAAAATAACACATGAATGCTGTGATGTTCAGCAGCCAATGTGGACTTTCCCTCCAGCGCTTCAACACAGCGTAACAGCTAATGATAAAAAATAACAAAAATCATATAATGGCAGAAGTCCCAGTTCTAGATCCGCACCGAAATCTAATCAACTGATCCTCAGGCCAAGAGATTTCAGCCACATCCACGCCTTAGTTTTTGATAAATCTTGCTAACAGGCATCAGATGTGTGAAAACATAAACTCTTTCCAGCTCCACTGGCGGAGGTAACAGCCCAGCAACACTCAACTTATTTCAGTAAAATTGAAGCTTCGCGGAGGCAGAGAAACGAATAACAGGCGAAACAAGTCACAAAGGCTGAAATTGTGTTGAACCCAGCGCCGCTTGGAGAATCAGATGTTTGCTGGATTACAGGGTGGACCATGACAATTTGGAAACTGTCTTCAGTTGTGTCCTGCGAGGTTTACGCGTTTGCCAAAAAACGAGGCAACGTTAAACTGCCAGATCTCAGCAAGCGGTTTGACGTGACGTTCTCTCCCGCACAGAGACGAGCACGCATCACGGCTTCAGCCAAAACCCAGGATAACAAAAACGGTGACTATGATATAAAAAAAAAAGGTCCCACAAACAGAGGATCTGATTTGCGATTGCCAGCGTCCACCCCTTGTCATCTCATTCTCACTGTATCCAAACACTGGGGGGAAGAAAATGGCATTTTCATGCTCAGACCCAGAAATGGATTTGAGATGGAAAGACTTCTTCTTTTTGATTTCTCCTTGGGACTCGCTGGAACAAAAAGTAGCATTCAGATTAAGGAAAAAAAGACTTGTTTCCCCTTGAAACGGTGAAAGAGGGACAAAGGTGCTGAGAGCAGAAAAGAAACAGATGCAGAGAGACGAGAAGAAGCAAAGGTGAAGGTCAAGGGGGAAAGACGAATATCAAAATGTGACCAACAGGGATAAAAAAAACAGTCCCACAAACAGAGGATCTGATTTGATTTGCGATTGCCGGCGTCCAAACCTTGTCATCTCATTCTCACTGTGTCCAAACACTGGAAGAAAACAGCTTCTCAGTCTCAGATCCAGAAATGGATTTGAGATGGAAGGACTTCTCCTTTTTCACTTCTTCTGGGGAATCCATGGAACAAAATGAAAGATTTGATCAAAAAAAGGCAGTTTTTTGCTGCCACTCTAGGGCTATTGCCTTATTTTAGATATTATGCCATGTACTTGTTTTAAACAATTTCTCTGTAAAACAGCCACTACAATGAAGGCTTCATAACTTTTTCTGGACAGAATAGTGCTTTGGACTCTTTTTGTCCCCCATGGATTGGGCTCCGTCCATCCATCCGCCCTGTGTGATCTGTGAGTTTCTGTTGCCTGTTTTGGATGATATTTGGTGGAATGATAGATTTTGACACTGGGGTTTGGCATTTTGAACATAAACCTGATTGGCTCACCACAGCGCCACCACCAGGACAAAAAGTCCCCAAGCGTCAAGCAGCAAATGTCAATCAATCAAACATCAGAAATCTATTTAATCTAAGGTGACTTGGACCAATCATGGGGGAAGTCATGACTTCTTGTTTCTCATATTTTTGATTGTATCTAAGACCTCTTTTGTTTCCTTTTGAAATGGTGGAAGGGAAGTGATGCTGAGAATGAGAAAATAGAGAGAGGATGATAGAGAGAGAGAGAGGTAGAAAGACATGGGAGAGAGAAAGAGATGGAGAGAGATTTTGCAAGAGAGGAGCAAAGAAGAAGGTGGAGGGTGAAAGATGAGGACCTTTTGAATTATACTCGCTGGCAGTGTTCTTCAAAGCCAGAGACAACTAGTGAATAGCACTGAAAGAGGGTGAGCAAGAGATTGAAATAGAGAGAGAGAGAGAGAGAGAGAGAGGGCGAGGGAGCGCAGGAGATTTACCTTCTGAGTTACATCATTGTTTTATTGCTTTAACAGGCCTCTTCGATGTCCGTCACGGCTCCTTCAGCAGGGAAGAGATGGAAATGGGACAAGAAAACAAGAAGTCAGTCGAGGCTTTTTGTTTTCTGCGGAGCCCCTCTGGTGGCGTTTTGCGGTTAAAACAAACAGCGCGTAGCCAAAACGGATTACGGCATGGGAACGAGACCGCGGTGACACGGCGGCGACATGGAGAATCCATTATGTTGCTCGTCGTTGACCAGTTGGGACGGTCGGCCTGCAGCATGGGGCATCACAGGGCTGATGCAGGATGCCTGTGAACATACAGAGGTTTATGGAGTCCCTGATGCCACATCCTGCAGGCAGACTGTCCCAACTGGGCAACTGTGAGCAACATAATGGATTCTCCATGTCGCCGCCACTTGCAGCAGTACTTTTTTAAACCGCTAATATCTCCAGAGGGGCCTCAGAGGCTCCTTTTCTACTTTTCTATTACTGTTTACTGCGACAATCTCAAAACTCATGGTGCAAACTGCATGTGAGCAACTTCCAGAACTCAAGTCAGACAGGCCTGATAATGGTGATAAAACTGTCCTGAACTTTGGTGAATGGCTATAATGTACTGGTGTTTAGGAGATGGGATGTGTCTTCTGGTGTTGTTGCATGTTTAAGTTGGCTTTCCTTTCATTTACCGCTAACTTTCTTTGGTAATCATATCAACATACTCACCCAGTATCTGACCAAAATCTAACCATTTTTATTGTGTATTTCTGTGGTGCAGACAGGGCTTTGATCTTAAAGGCTACTAGACTTGATAAAGGGGGTTTGATATAAACCTGAAACAATTCCTCAAGTAATTTATAGTCAATCAGTAGAAAATTAATTTAGTCATTTTAGTCAAGTAAAAATGCGATGCTCAGATTGTCTTCCTTTTCTCTGTTCATGTTGCAGCCTTAACTTGCTGCACAACTTTTAGCCATCGCTTTCACTACACTGATTTGTGATTAGGCAACTGGGAGCAACTGGAGCAATAAATTGGTGCAAAAAGTAGCAAAATACCTGCCAACAAAGAGTGCCAAAGTTTCCCCAAAGACTCCAACAGATTCATCTGTTCATGCTCATTTATTTATCTCTGCATCTGCAAATGTAGAAATTTTGAACTCAGCTCCACTTGTGCCGTTCTTCAGGTGACCGTCCTGGTAAAAACTCATTTTTGGCATAACTGAGGTGTTGTGATTGTTTCAGTTGGACATATACTGTGGAGATTTACTGTAAAGATGCTAGAAAGTGCAAAGTGTGCAAGAAAGTGCAAGAAAATACGGCCAAAAAAAGCTCCGTGTTGTATTTTTGGACCGCACAGAAAATTCTGGTCTTGCTAATCGCTTGAAGAAGAGTCAGAGGAGGAGGAAGACAGTTTGTTAGACAGGAGAGTGAGACAGGTTGTTTTGGTAATCTGGAAGAGAAAATGAGACAGAATGTGGAAATACCTGAGCTCTGAACCGGCCAAGACAAACTGAACATGAAACCCTCCAAATGGACGCACAGCATGCTTCATCAACACAACACACACCAGAGAACAACAGAGCTAGAAGAACTAGATCTGTTCCTGTTTTTCTGTAAAATTTCTCTTTCGATCTGTTTTCTGTCTCAAATCTCTGGTCATAAATTCTCTTTCAGTGAATGTCTTCTTCTGTTTGTCTCTCTGAAAAAAGGGAAAACATCTTCAAAACTTCCTAAAAATAATTCTTTATTATGATTTCCATGAAAAATCTCTGTCTCTGAAGAATCTCTCTCTTTCTCTCTCTCTCTGAAATAGTCATCCACCTTTCTCTGTAAATTATCTGAAAAATAGCCACAAAAATCCCTCAAAAATCTGCCTTTAAAATCTCTCTAAAAATGTCTCTCCAAAAACAATATTTTTCTCTAAATTCTTTTTCCTACTTTACTTTTCTCTGTCTGTTAGTTTTTCTCATTAAACTGGACCTTATTGCATCTTATTGCAATGACAGACATCACTTAGACGTGCATTATGCTGTAGTTTTGGGTCTGTGTGTGTGTGTGTGTATGTGTGTGTGTGTGTGTGTGAGTGAGAGAGAGAGAGAGAGAGAGAGAGAGTGTTATGGAGAAAAATAATTTAGAGTTGCACATTATTTAGAGAGAATGGGACACACACACACACACACAGACACACACACACACACACAGCCCACATCATTAAGTTGAGCGCTGACTCGGGTCATGCCTGTGTTGCTGTTCCTGGTCCAAGACAAACAGAGGAGCCTGCAGCGAGCAGCGCGGACGTCACGTAACAGGACAGCCGCCTTGTTATTTTAACGTCCACCTCGCTCGTGTTTATGGTCGTGTTTCTGTATTTATGGCTCAGTTCTCCGCCTGCGGGTTCCCAGGAGCGCCGGGGGAGCCGGTGGTCGATCCTCCGTCCGCCGATGTGCATGAGAAATAGATGCGGCCGCTGCTGCTGGTTCCTAAAACGCAGCCTGAAGACGGTTTTCATCACCACCTCTGTGCTGCTGCAGATATTATGCTAAAGCTCATTAATGTGAAATCAGAGGCATTCTGGGGATCCGGGCATGCAAAGTTAGAATTAACGAGATACAAACATGAAGTCTGTGGTCAGATCCTCCAGCCAGACGAGCAGTTTGACGTGAAAACAAGTCGGCTCTGGCTCAGGTGGCAGCGTGCAGGTCAGCTCTGATGTGATGCTCGGCTTTTAACGTGATTTGAAGACGATTTTAAAACAATCACACGCAGGATCACATCAGTGTATCATGGGGGGGGTGATTTCCATCCCAACATGCACGTAAACACATGCACGCTTGCACACATACTGCAACCCCATGCATCAGTAAGAGATCAAAAGTGAGCTCTCTTGTACTGCAAGCCAGACGAAGAAGAAATAAACTTTAATCCTTTCTCCAGCACACTGCATTTCAATTCATTTTCAGTCACATTTTCACATATTGTTCAGTTACAGGACACTTCAGCTACAAATTCACCAAGTGCACATCAATCTGTGCTCTTCTCTGAGGTTTTCAGACAAGTGCATTGATTAAAGAGAACATCAGATGTATGTCAAACCGTAAAGACACAGCAGAAAACATTTCACAGCATCTACACTCTTCCTGAAAGTGTTTATCAAGAGAGGAGAAATGTGGAGTTTGTTAGCTGAATTAAGTTCAGGTTTTAAAATGAAACTCATGGTGCTGAAAAAGATGAAAATGAAGGATAGAGGTAAGCCTAGACGTTCTCTACAAATGGTTTTTGAATAAGGGAGATGCACATCCTGAGACATTATAGCACCAAGTCTGCAGAGACACACACACACACACACACACACACTCCTTCACACAGCGCTCCACACTTAGCTTGTCACGGTCCTGAGTTGTTATCATTAAAAGAACGAGAGCAGAAAACACAGAATTGAAGAATCACATGAAACACCAGGCTGTGGACTCTTCTGTTCTTACAGGATTTCATTGGCTGCAGCCTCGCTCCACCACACAGACACTGATGCGTATCTCTGGCTTTTTTTCTTTTTCTTTTTTTTTTTTAAGGTAGAGGTGGGTATTCACTGTATAATAATGTACCACCACAGCACCAGTGGTCCAGGAGTTCAGGATGCCAGGATTTACCCTGAAGACGTCCTATTATGTCGTTGGCAAAACATCGAAGCTTGGCTGGAGCAGCACAGTCACAGCTGGTTCTTTGTGTTGATAAATGGCAAAAAAACAAAGAAATAAACAGGAGACATGAGGAGATGTGAAGCGATTTGACCATCAGCTTTGGTTAAAGCTAATTCTTTGAGGTCGGCTTGGTGTGTCCTGGGCTGAATACCCAACTTCTTCAAAGGAGCTACTGAGTGGACAGCAGCTGAGGACTGAACGCACCTCTCTGTGTGATTGTGAAACAGGGCGTCGCTGAAAATGAAAACACGTTCTCGGTCCGCAGATAAATGCAAGTCAAGACAATTTCAGACCAACTGTGCGCTGATAGAGGAGCTCTGCCTGGTAGCTCGTCATCAGCCGTCCAAATCTAACAAGCGCCGCGTTTCTCCACGGGCGGCTGGGCGGCTGCAGGCCCCGCCCAGAACACGAGACTGAGCTCCAGTGTAATCAGACCGGCTCTCCATCTGCCTGTCATCTGCTGAATCAACCTCTGTCACATCACTCTCTCTCTCTCTCTCGTCTCTTGTCCTCTGACGGCATGAAATTCCCCGGAGGCTTGGCAGAACCGGAGAAATTCCTCCCGTCGGACATCTGCTCCGGCTTTCGTTGGCAGAAATCGCCTGGCAGGAGATTCGGCCATTGTTGCTTCTTTGTTCCAAAAACAGAGAGAGAACAAACAGTTGTGTGCCGGATCGTTGGCTGGCTCCTGGAGATATTATTTTAAGTTTCAGGCAATTGGCTGTCGCTGTTATCCAGAGCGATTTGCAGTGAGTGTAGCAGCAGAGAAAGGCTTTAATTCCTAAATCGCCGTCATTACAAGCAATGTAAGGAGTCGGTAAGGAGCGCAAAGGCCAGAGACAGTAGTTGTACCAAAATATTCCTGTGACTCGAGAAGGATCGTGGGTAAGTGCTAGGAAAAGAAATCAGAGGAGTGAGCGCTGAGGAGAGCTGTGGAAGAGGTTTTTTTTGGAAAGATATGGAAGGCAGGAGAAGGTGCTGTGAAATTTGCCTTATAAAACAGGAGTTAGAGGCTTTCAGCTGTGTGAGACGGTCCAAATATTCTGGGTTTTGCCGAATTTACCCTAAATAGCATGTAGGATAGTTGCAGTGGATCCTGTAGATGTTTAATGTTCGTAAATTCTATTCCCATTGAAATAAATGCCCATTTTGCTATTCTGGATCACTGATTGCTGTAACACAATGGTGAATCAATTTAGACCTATATGTAGTTCATAAAAGCTTTTCCATTTGCTGCTGTAAACACTTTCACTTTGTCCCAGTGCACACTTTCCAGCACCACCAAGTACAGAAGTTTACCACTTTGAAACGGTACTGAATGCTATTAAACGGTATTAAGCATATCCCATAATTCATCAGGAGTTTGTATGCTGAAAGGAATGAATTAAGATGATGGGAAGGAAAACGTTCCCCTGTCAGTAAAAGTTATATTAGTTTTTTGTAGCCTCTATTAATGGGCAAAATATCTAAATATGTCTGCATAAATTGGTCAAGTGTAATCTAATTATTTGCTTTTTTAATTTCTTATGTATTAATGCATTTATAATTGTTGTGGTGTTTTAGTGTTTTGATCACTAATTGGACCTTTGACTCACATTTATTTAAAAGAAGCAAACATCTTCATTTTGCCAAGTGTGTCCCGACGTGCTTTGACCAAACCTCTGAACTCCTGCAGTCTTCACACCTTCTTACACACTTTGGGCCAGAAAAACACAACTCAAATGGTCACCTCTGGAAGTGCAAGTGTGGGAGTTTGGGATGAAGCCCGAGTGTGTGGCAGCTCTTTCCTGCTGCACAGGAAGTGATGGATTTGTTTGGGATAAACAGAAGAAGAAGAACCGGCTCGTTACCATGAGCAGCGATAGAGTTACTTTGTGTGAAGTGCAGCCATGAGAGTTTAGTGCCACAAAATGAAGACATTGTGGATTTCCTCCTTACCATCAGCAGGAGATGGATGTCTGACAGTTTTTCAGAAAGCATTAGTCATCTCAGAGGAGGCAGAGGTAAAGTCACACTGCTATTAAAACACACTGCGCCCTCTCCTCTCTCCGTTGTTTCAGTCTGAAGCCAAACTGTTGCAATAATCACATGCCGATGCTTGGTGCTGCCCGGCTGCAGGCAGGACGGCTTATTACTGAAGTTTGCTTAGACCCACAGAGAGCAGGAGGATGGGAGAAAGCAGAAAAAGATGCAGAGGGAGAGATATTTAGACTATTATTTATTCATCTTCTGTTGTGAATTTCATTTGGCTGTAGGCGATTTGCAGAAGTGTTTTTATGTAACGTTCATGCCAGTGACAGAAACACAGAGAGGAAGATCAGAGAAGTGATGAAGTCTGAAAGACAGACAATAACAGAGAAAAGCAGAATCAGAGCCAAAGCCAAAATGAACTCTAAAATGTATAATGACTTAAGTTCCGTAAGGGATCGTGAACATCTGTGGGGCTTCTGCCAACATCTAGCAAACGGAGGTTCTTCAAGGAGCTGTTAAAGCTGTTTTAAAGTTAATCCTGCGACACGTGAAGTCCACAGTCAGCTGATGGCCCGATGTTGGCTGTCTAAGGCCAGTTATCACCTGTAGTTTGTTCAGCGTGTCCCCCACTATCGACCCTCGTCAGTGGCAGCATGTTGAATCGGCGTTGGAGGCTGTCAGTGAATGAGAGCTTTCTGATTGGCTGTGGTTAAAAAAAAAAGAGAGATCTTTCTGCGCTCCTGAGGCTTTCACTTTACTTTTCTGAGATTACTGCCCCCTCCTGGCATGGGAGTGTCGACGCTACTTTTTTTTTTTTTTTCTTG
The DNA here is from genome assembly GCA_900302535.1 of Neoniphon sammara. Lineage (NCBI taxonomy): Eukaryota > Metazoa > Chordata > Actinopteri > Holocentriformes > Holocentridae > Neoniphon > Neoniphon sammara. Next base: position 13,744 of record OMKZ01028853.1, read on the forward strand.
GTGTGTCCCGGCCTTTAGGAACCCTGAAGTTCCTATCAAGGCCTGCCCTGGGATAACTGGAATGACCAAAGGCTAACATTCCCATTTCATTTTCCTCCCTTTTTTTTGTATAATTTGAACGTCTAAATAACTGCGTTGAAAGAAGACATTTTCTTCATTCTGTCGTGGAGGAGGAGGCAAGAACTTAATCCTGCTGTCACTCCTCCAACACGGCAGGAACCCCCAAATGAAAAGAAGAGGAAACATACACCTGCACTAGTTCTGATGCATAGATTTGATTTGTCCGAGAAAATCATTCATGCACTTTCTTTGATTGAAGGCTTTCACTAGAAACCACTTATGACTTGCCTTTATTGGCCTATGAAAATTCTGATTCAAGTAGGAAATTTTATTTTCTGATCAAGGTATTTTTATATGAGCTTAGCATGAAAATGTCTCCTGTGGTTGCTGCAGCAAATCTTTCTATTTAATGATTATATAAATCCTTGCTTGCAACCAATTGCATGCAGATGTTTCGTCCTTCATTTTGCAAGGCATCTCTTGGCTCCCATTGGACCTATTTTTTACAGTGTGGAGAATTCCAGCGCCCTGATGTCTATTGGCTGACTTGACCGGAGTTTGACCTATCAGAGGCAGCGGTGCAGGTAGGACGCTGTGGTTCATCTGTCATCTCATCCAAGTCGCTGCATTCCTCTGGAACTGCAGAGAAACACAGAAATACAGATTCAACTCAATCAGGGAGGAATCTGCTCACCGCAGGCTTCATTAAAGCTGGCATCAGACACACACACACACACACACACACACACACACATTACACACGTTCGCCCTGCAGTAATTTATCCTAATGAGTCGTGACTGTTTTGTGTGCCTGCAGCATGGTCTCTTCTGTTAGTGCTATGTAACCTCATACTCACAGTTCATATAGCTGTGTGTGTGTGTGTGTGTGTGTGTGTGTGTGTGTGTGCGCGCACTTTGAGTGCATACAGTCTTGCACTCATAAATGAGAACCAAATTTCCTCACAAGGACACAAAGATGAGGAAAATCCTCCTAAGTCAGTGCCTGTTGCTGATCCTCTTGCCCTGCTCTTCCCAGAGATCACCTGTCAATCAAACTGTGGGCGGGGCTTGGAGTTTCTCTTTTCTTTGTCTGTTCAGCCATGGTGGTTATCGCTACTTGCGCTAACTACCCAGTTTGTCTTCTTCTGTTTATTCCAAACAAGCCACAGACATAAAACACATCACTTCCTGTGCAGCAGGGAAGAGCGACCGGACACCGAGTGTTTAGAACAGACAATGGAGAAGATTTACAATGTTGATATAGGCTGAATCACTGTTGAAAATTTAAACTCGAACAGTTCAAACAGCACCCATCTGAGATTCAGTACCTCCTCCAAGTGCTTCCTACGCGTGCCTCCGTTGCCGATGCGATGGGGGATTATGAATTGGCGAGCCGGCTTCCTCCTCTGCCGTTCTGCAGCTACAGTAAGCTAAGCTAACGTACTGTAGCTCCGGCAGGCTAAGCTTCTATTCGCTACGAGAATGTGGATGTCAACGTGAATGAGAATGTGACTCAGCATAGTTGAGTCTACACGGTCCACATTTTCCTATGTGACCTGTGAGGACTCAACTATAGTCTCTAGGGAATGTGGACTGTGTAGACTCAACCATTTTGTGACCACTGGCGTGCCACATAAATTGTGGATTGAGGCTTTAAGGCTTCGATTAATGCTGAAGGTTAGAGAATGAATGTAGTTGGTGGAAGTTTAAAGCAAACTGCCTGGTGAATAACTTTCCCTGCAAGTTGAATATTTTAACAGCTTTGTTGCTCCTCCCTTTAAGTCTTTATCTGCCCTCTTCTCCATTCCCTGCCTCTTTTCCTCTTTTTATTTCCCTCCTCGTGTCTCTGTCTGGTGAACAGAGGACATTACATGGTCTGGGTCTGGCAGAGACAAGGCCTGTTATGGTCACTGATATATGTAATGAAGGTTATGGGCCTGCAGGACCAATAGACTGTAATCTGTTAGCGTGCACAGCTGGCCTGGACAGACAGCTGAGCAGGGCAGGGGACACATAATGCATTTCCCATCATGCCGCTCGCAGTCGGTCTTTGTGATTATTCCAGTGAAACGGTTTCTCCTCCAAAGTCTTTCTACATGACAGTTTCAGCTCATGTGCTCATAATCTGTCAGTTTCTTTGTTTTGCACTTCATGGCAAAAAATTGTCACATCGTACTAATCTACATTCTTACATACGATCTTTGCCCTGCATTCTTTTAAAGGGATAGTTCACCCAAAATCTATATATTTTGCATCATCATTTGGTTGTGTATTATTCTTATTCATGTAGGTATTTCCAGTAGCTCCAATGCAGTTTGGTAACAGAAACGTCTCCGTGATCTAAACGTCAGGTTTTGGTGTCAGTCCCTCACAATCAAAGAGCGAGGGCTTCTTTCTAGAGTCGACATTTTGCACCGATGTTCAACAATCACACAGGGAGAAATCCATTGTAGAAGAGGACAGAGAGACATTTCTCCACACAGGAGCAGCACATAGACCAGAATGCAATGCTGCAGCCTCAGTAGACCAGAATGCAGTGTAGCCCCAGCATCCATCTTTGAAGATCTGTCTTCAGTGGTATGTGAAAGAGAAAAAGAAACAAACAAAACATTACCACCATGACAACATTATTCATGACAGCTCTTGATTAAATCATGGTGAATTTGGTTCTAGTTTGAAAATCCCCAAATAGGGAATAATCTCAGTCTTGCTTTTCCTGTTTTGTCTCTTGTATCTTACATTCCCATCTGTTTTTCTCCGTCGTCCTATTTTCTTTTTCTCATTTCCTTAATGTTCAGACAGAAACGTAGCAGGCTGACATCATCGCAGGTTGAAATGAAACTCGTCCGACAGCCAGCTGGAAATCACACAGAGATGATCGCGTCCTGTCTAGGTCTGAGTCCTCAGTTTAGTCTAATTGCACAAATGAAGAAAACCTTTTGGGGGAAAGGGAGAGAGGAAAAGAAATAGAAATGGCACAGGTGAGATAAAAAAAAACAAACTGAGGAGAACCGGAGGAGCTTCTAAAACATTTTCAAAGCATCAGAATCTAAAGAGGAAAATACTGGAACAACAGAATAATTAAAGGAAATTTGAGTTGCGCCTAACTGAGTTAGAGTGCCATTATAAGAGGAAATATTCATGTTAAACAACAGGGAGATAATCTGTTTTAAGAGACTGTTTTTCTGTGTATGTTCAGCCTCTTTTTTGCAGTGATAATCTTTGTACAAATCCTTCTTTATGCAGTAATCTTTCATCTGAATACAGTCTTTCTTGAACATTTTAACAGCAGAACCAAACTAGAACAAATTTTGGTGTTTTTCAACCATCTGACCCCTCCTTGTTAATGCCAAAATTACAGAAAAAGGTGCTTTTCCTTTGAGTCCCTAGTGAAAATGGTGCATAAATGCAGCATCAATTAACATGCAATAACAAGTTGGACTTCTGCAGTGACTTTATCAATTCATTAGTCAATGACAGGAGGGTTTTGTCCTAAAAAGCTCTACTAAACAGAGATAGATATCAATTAAAGGGGCAGAAGCAAGAAAAAGAAATAGATGTTTTTGGGAATAAAGGTTTCAATTGCTTCATCTGTAGATGAAGAAGTAAATCAGTGAAAGTGACTCTGCTAAAATGAAGCTCAGTTTGCCGGAGGCTGCTTTTGTAATCGAGCCGGACTGAACATTGTTAACTCACAGAAAGTCCCTCGTATCTGACCTCCCGTCTCGAGCGGCCGAACGCTCTCAGACTACGACATCCCACGTAAAACTCAGCTGTGTGATTGATTTCCCCGATCGCTCCCCTGCGGTGTGATGTCAGCAGGGTGACGCTCTGAGGTGCGAAAATTTCCTCTGGAGTCAACAGGTGAAGATGGCAGGCAGGGATATAAACTGCCCGCAACTCAGTTTACACGTTTTTGGGCTAATATACAATAATATGAAATAATAATAAACTTTATTTGTGCACCATGTTTCAAAAACACAGTTGCAAAGTGCTTCATAACAAGATGCAAGATTAAACTGAAAATGAAAGTAAAAGGTAAGGCCCAAAAGTGGTACCATACTTGCAGAGGAAAACATCCCAAACAAATGACAATAAGTAGAAAATTTAAAACAGAGATAATATAAAACAAAATTCAATACTATATGAGGCTAAAATCCCACCAGGATTATTGGTAGGCTTTGTAATAAAAGTAAATTTAAAGACGATATTTAAAAAATGAAGAAAAAGATGATTTTCTTAGGCAGGTTGTGTAAATCTTTATATTAATTCCGAGTATATAATAAATAGCAGCTAATATAAGACTGATGCAAGTTTAGGATAGTAGAAAAATCATTATTTAGACTGAAAATATAATTGATTTTTATTCATATTGGTGGTTGTTTGCCTCATGATGATCATTTTGTAGAGGTAATAAATAGCCAGTACTTATAGGTGAAAGTATTTTTTATTTTTTTTTTTTACAGTTTTCTGTGTCAGAAGGCTCTAGTGGTTCTGTGATATTTCTGCTCATAAAGGTGAAGGTCTTTGCTGTTTTTTTTTTTTTTTTTTAACACATGGCCAAACAGAAATCTATAAATCTGGCAAGGTGAGATGGTGTCAGACGACGAGGTCTCAGTGTGAACCTCCCAACAGGTTTTCCTGATCATCCAGCAGATGGAAGGTGAGAATCTCTCTCTCTTTCTCAGGTTTCTACTCTCTCTTACCCAAAATAGCACAGGGGATAGATAAAGCAGATGTGTATGGGTGAGTTTCAGCAGGTGAATGAAGGGAGGTTTGGCTTGAAACTTCCATCAGACACTATGGAGAAAAGAAAAGAGAAGAAAAGAAAGAATTGGTTTGATTGCCATTGTGTTTTGCAGCTTTACATCAACATAAATTACATGACTCCTAAAAAATTCTTACACATGCATTAGTTGTTTTGTCCCAGCTACATAAAATGTCAAAGTTAGTAGTGTGTAGTTTATTTGCAGTACTACCAGCCAAATATCATACATTTATCATAAAATACCATAAAACATCTTCTCAGTGTTGTTTTAGTGACTTTAAACAATCACATGCCAGCGTTTGGTGGTGATCTGCTGCGGTAAAAGGAGTGTTTCGCAATTTGAAAGAACTTTACATAAAACATAACCACAGTTTTATCATTTTTCCTGCAAGATCAAAGTTAATTTTTATTTGTCACAGATGCACGATTGGTTTTGCAGCAGTTAAGACAGAAATAGCCGTGCAAGTTTAACAAACATCATTAAGTAACAAAACTAATGCAAACAAATTAAAAACTACCATGAGCAGTCAGTGATTTTCTTGAACTCGCTGTAAATAATTTCTAAAATGAAAAATATTTTTAAAAGTTGTAGTTCCATATGTAACCTGGTGGGGGCAGTGCAGCACCATGTAAAAGCCAAGTTCATTTCACAGCAACAAGTGATGTGTTCCTCAGCACGTCCATCACAAGAATCAGAGCCAGTAATTAAAAAGCAGTGACACCATATGTTCTCCGCCTCTCTGCCGCTGTATTTCTCATTTTTAGACGTTTTGCAGAATCACTCAGCCAGAGAAACTGCAGCAGAGCAGCGAGTCGGGCTTCAGCGTCCTGATTGCCTGATGAATGGGATCAGACCTTTGACCTTTCAGCCGCGGGACGGCCTCCCTTAACTGCTAAGCCACCCTTACTTTCTCCCTCTTTCTCGTCACATCTGCAGTGTTATCTGATGAGCTTTGCCACCCCTGTAATTACATCATTACTGCTTTTACTGGCTTGTCATCAAGACCTGAATCACAGACCCATAGAACGAAAGAAAGTGAAAGAAAGCATGTGTGCGTGAGCGTGAGTCACCTAATACCTGAATGGCATCATGAGTGGGCAGCATGTTTTGAAGAACATGCCAAGTTTTTTGCAAAGATCTGAGGAAGAATACAGGCGGTGCTTCCATTCACTGAGACACATACCCACAAAGATTAAGCAGTTTTACAGCTATAACTTTAAAAAGGAGTGTTAAACTTTCCTGTATGTGGAAAACAGATGCAGGCAACTTAATTATAACACACAGGATCAGGATGCACAAATGGTGGACAAGTAATTGGAGGCTTAAAAGAGTGTAGGGAAGAAACAAGCATGTTTGCAGATGTAGTTTCAGTTCTTACCATATGTTGACTTTCTTATTTTTTGTTTGTTGAATGCTATCTGTCATATCAGCCAAATATCAAGAAATCAATGTCCAAAAATTCCAAGAGGATACTTCCGTATAGACAAGTTGTTCCTCAAGTATTCTTGGAATGAAAAAATGCATGAAAGTGAGCTAAAGTTCAAGATGGGGTGGTAGATTTTTTCAAATGAAACACACAGCTCTTCATTTCCTTATGTGTTTCAGTCAGCTCTGTCCTATAGACTGATTTTGGCACTCTTGTGACATGATAGTTTGGTCAGTCTCTCAATGGATTTTGTGGCTTTAAATGTACTGTTATCAGCAGTGGTGGAAGTGGCCAGGTTTTACTGGGGGAACTATAGCTAGATATCCTCTGTCCTAGCATTCTTTGGTTTAGGAAACATACTTTGGCCATAAAATAATGCAGGAAACATGGACAAGAGAATGTGCAAGAACAAGGGCCATTGCATGCAGCTAGCATGATTGCACCATGTTCATGTTCAGCATGTCGGCATATTGGTTTCTTAACTTTCATTTGCAGCATCCTCTGACATTGTTTGCTAGTAATACGGTTGCTCGGGCTGTTTATTAGCAGCACGTTCACTGGAATATTGATTTATGATCATGTGGATAATGGCTTCCTGTTTGTAGCATGCTAGCTGAAATGTTTGCTGTTCTGGCTGCTTTTTGGTAAAATTTTTGCTGGTCTGTTTACTTTCTAGCTTGTTGATAGTTTCCTTGTTAGCGTTTAGCCTCTTTGCTGGTTCCATAGGTGAATGCATCATTACAAAAGCACGCTGTGTGGCCCAGCTTTGTTCAAACCCACTGAACTTTATTTTAATTTCTAGTGGAGATCCCGAGGTTTCCATAGATCCCAAATCTGTCCTGCTGAATTCCAGGGAAATGTGTATAAAATGATGCACAAGACACATAGATATTTTCTATTTGATGTAATGCTGCAGCCATAAAACAATGGCATCTTGGCTTTGAATATTTCACTCAATATAAGTGTGATGGAGCTTCAATGAAGCTGCAACCAGCAGATACACAATATGGATGGACACTGTCCTACAATATGGAAAGAAATAACTTTGAAGCTACTTAAGGGGAAATTTAAGGGAAAATCAAAGATCAAGGGGCGCATTTTAACCATACTAGTTGAGCATAGCATTAGCATAATTAGCTAACTTTGGCTTCTTTTCTGATCTCGGGTTATGGTAAAAGTGATTGGTCATGTGTTAATCCCTAATTCCTGTAAATTTATTGTCCTTGGTGAATAAAGTTAGTTACTGAAGTTCTGAAGTTTCTCATTTAGCAGTTTCATTCTCTCTGTTTGTCTTTGTTCTCTCTCCCCCTCTCTCTCACACACACACACACACACACACACACACACACACACACACACACACCTGCCCTGCACACAATGCGCCAACAACACAATGAGGTGCACTTGCAAGCGCTTGCGAGAAACACAATCTACACACTCGGCGTTGCCAAAGTTGATAGCGTGAAAACAATGCTTCATCACCACTCCCGCCAT
>OMKZ01028861.1:0-12854 GCA_900302535.1 Neoniphon sammara
TCGTGATGTGTAATGTGTTTATTGAGTTATGACATTTGAGAAGGAATTGTTACCGACTGATTGTATTTATACGGATATTTATATTAAATGTTGTTGATATGGACACGTGTGTGCAATATCATATTTTGTCTCCGGACATGTAGCCTAGGTAATGCAAACTTTTTTTTTCAATTTCATCACGGATAGAGTTTGATTTATTTCAGATAGATAAGCATACATTCTACTGATTAATGGAACATTTAAATAGATTATCTTTGGACAGAAGGACATTTGGTGTGGGTTTGCGGGCAGTGTTGTAATACTGCAATATTTATTGCTGACACGTTGTGTAGGTGTGTGCATGGAAATAGGTTTTCTGTGTCATCTGCGGTGTGTTTATAAAAGAAATATATTGCAATGGCATCCTCAAAGTCATACCTGATAATCAGCCAATTCGTTAAAAGTTTGAATAACGTGTATATGCCGAGTCTTGACATTCCACCGATTTCGTCAGCGACAAAATTCAAAAATAATTCTCATTCAGTGTCAGAGATTGAAATTGGATTTAAATATCAAACTTGCAAAATATATCACATTTGTCATAAACTGCAGATAAAACGCCTGATATCCCACAAAGTTCACTGTCAGTGTGTGTGAACTGTATGCATGGTGCATTGTAGCAGAAATTATCTATCTATCTATCTATCTATCTATCTATCTATCTATTGCTGAAATTGTGTGGACGCAGTAAATAAAACTGTAATAGAAATTATATGGTATTACTGTAAGCTGAAGGAAGTTCTGTTTCTGAGGCAATCTCCCAGTACTGAATATTGAAAGATGAATAATTCCTAATAATGCCTACATGCTATTAGGCAGTGCTTTGGTCAAAAAACGTCTCAGGAGTTTCTTCTCTTAAGTGTTGAACATTTCTTAGCATGTGGAATACAAGACAAAAAGAAAGTTTGTTTCCAAATTGATATATTCACCATTAGAAAAATATGACACCTACTCTGACCACATGACTGCTGGCAGCAAAGAAAAGCCCATAAAGAGTTGCTGTAATGGTTATGAGTCATCTGAAAACCATTGCTTACTAAAGCTTTGCCATCAACAACAGAAACAGCTGCACTTTTAGATATACTGACTGATGAATTTCAGGCAGTATTAATATTTTTTTTCCAATGAAGCCCTTCAAATTATAGACAAATGCAAAGACATTTCTTGCCTTGAAATTTTTATTACTGATAAATATTTATGTTCAAATAGACTATAAATTAGTACCTTGGTAGGACAGAAAAAGGAGCGTTCTTTGGTTAGGCTTGTAGTTCTGTATAAAGCTGTAATGAATTTAAAGGACCATGTGACTTGTTAAAATGATAATAATAATAATTAAAAAAAAGTGTGGTCCCTAAAAAGTTACTGGTTTGCAGCATTTCATATATCCCTGAATGGAAGAACCATTCAGGACCATAAAGGTCTGATGTGGAACCATACAAAGGATGCTTTCTAAAAGGGTTCTGTCTTGAACCAAAAGGGGTTCTTCTGTGGTCCAAGCTTTAAGCATCATTTTCTGGTACTATACAACCATTAAAGGGTGTATGAAAAACCTTCTCTGACTGCTCATCATCCAGTAAAGTGAGGACAGACAGAAGTGAAGAGGCGGATTAAGGCCAGACTCGGGCCTCCGTCCTGGGCAGGGAGGGCAGGTTTCCAGCCCGTCCCCGCTGCTGTCCCCTCGGTGTCGGCTTCAGGGACCAGGACTTTGTCCAGAGAGGGGACATTCCTGGCCGACTGCTGCTGGTTGCCATAGGGAGAGGTAAATGAAACAACAGCAGCCGTGTCACAGCTCCTCTGCCCCCCCTGTTCCTGGAGTATCTAAAGGCCTCTATTTAGAGAGGCCCTCTGCTGGGACAAAGCCTTCGCAGGGATAAAGGGAGGGAGGAGTAAAGGAGCACAGGGCCCTGGGAGGGAGAGAGGGGTAGCAAAACAGGAGAGGATGACAGAAAGAGAGAGAGAGAGAGAGAGAGAGAGAAATGAGAAAGCCTATGTCTGTCCTCAAAGCCCCTTCCTCACTTTGCAGTAAGCTACAACAGACTGTGTGAGGAAAATTACAAACAAAACTGTCAAAAATACATTTTACTTACAGCTGAAGTAGGGCTCAGACTTGCACCTTCTGAAGCAATTCCTTAATTTTCAATATTGGAAGACATGTATAATTCCTATTGTGCGTATGTCATTCGTTTTGGTTGGCCTATCACAGTACAATCCACTTTAGAAATAAAATGATACACACGGGCCACAAATTAAACATATCAATCAATGGGAACAGTCCTCACTAAATTTCCACAACCTCTAAATTCTTAACTATCCAAATGACTGAAACTGTAATTAAACAGTCAGCTGGACTCAGCACTAAACTACAAGGTAATAAAAAAACTTTTTTTAAACATATATTTTCAGATTAAAATCAATCTATGTATATGATGCATTTTTTTTTGTTCAGTGAACAGGCAAAAACAGACAAGATATTGAATATGCACTCTCACAAATCATTCTTAGCAAGCTTAATTTATTCAGAAGGTTCACAGAGGGATAAATGTCATGTGTTTAGACTGAGGCTGCAGGGGCCAGTATTTATTACAAGTGGAAAATTCGAATTTTTTTACTCCATTCTACCATTTAATGCGACTTTGACTCCACTGTTGTATGTTGTTGTCTACAACTTTGTCTGTTTGACTTTATGCTGCTTTCTTCTGCCTCATTAGAGAGATTCTTAATCTCTAAATAAAATAAAAATAAAATAAGAGGCCCTTTTCTTTTAAGACTTTAAAGTTTAATGTTGCATCAATACATTTTCTTAACACACGTACATAGCCTATTAATCCTTTAATACAACTCATTTCATAGGCTAATAATCCTTTATGGATGAGAAGACAACTAGTCCAGCACTACATGTGGCCGTCAGGATTTAAGTCATATGAGGAAAAGTTTCCAGGCACGGTTCAGTAATTCATTCTAGTAATATTGAACATTATTGTGGCGTAACGTTGAAATCGACCAAATCAAAAGAACATTGTGGTAATTAGGCTGTAATTCAAGGAATTACCACATCGCCACACAGGCTTAAATAGTCGTGTTGGGAGAAACGCAAAGCACATTATTTTAATGGTGTAATATGCAAACTACGGCTCGTTTCAATTACATGGCTTAACAATGCATAAATGATGCGAGTCTTGTTATCTGGACTGCAGGGCCCTCAGCTATTGATTCACTCACAGGGGCCAATGTTAGGGGCCACGGTGCCCCATCTTACACAGTAAAACCCATTGCTGAGCTCCAAGGCCCGCTGCCAAACTATGTTTAAGGGAATAAAAATGAACGGTAGAGAATGTGAGCGTTAAATTAACAGTAGGATAATTATATGACCCGCATGCTGTAAAGATTCAATTTCTAACGCTCTAATTAGGCGACTGTCTCCCCATACATCAGCTCATATCCCTCTGCAAATTTCTCACCAGAAACCGTCCTGTGAGCGGAAATAATTACATTTTATTAAGACACGGCTCGCGTAATGAAAAATCAAACGACGGGCTGGTTAAAGATGCGATGTTTTTAAAGTCTCCTATTGTTCCACACACAGTCCATTGACTCCCATTTAGAGACTGAGACAGTTGGCCCAAACTAGAGGAGAGGGACTGGGATTCTGTGCCGCCGCCAGTGGCTGCACTGTTGTTTCTTACCATAGCAAATGTATTATTCCATAATAAACTGTCCACTGTTTACTGCAAGGAGCATCCACAGCAGAGAAAAAGAATTATAGTAACCCTGAAATACATTTTTATAAGGACACTATTCAAATATCACTGTAAAGCTATAAATCTCTATTGGAATACTACAGGAATATTATAGGAATGGGCTATAAAATAAATAGGCCATAAAATATCATTAAATACGATAAGATCATTAGAAACCTGCTATTCAGTACCACAGACACAAGTTCTGATAGGAATATTATAGTGATGCCATAGGGGATTAAAACACCAAAAAGTATGATGAAGTCAAGCTTAACTCCCTATTCAGTATCATAAGAATATTATAGGAATATTATAGTGACACCATAGTACAGAAAATTAGGATATAGTTTAAAAGATTATTATAAGTGCACCTTTTAGTGCCAATTATAGGGATACCACAGGAGGTGAAAAAATACAATAAAGTATGATAAGGACATTGTAAACACACTATTACACACTGTAAGCCCCTATAGGAATATTTTAGGAATATTATAGTGATTATACAACAGTCATGGCTGCAAGGATGTTTCACCATAACTGACTGCATGGTGTGACTTGCTGATGCAGATACAAAATGACAACAACAGAACCAGTGCCCTTTAATATGTCAGGATGTAGCTTTGCCTCGAAAGCAGCTTACCTTTTTTATTATAAAGAAGTAATATCCTGGGTTATAACAGTATAACTTGAATTGTTCTACTATGAGCTCACACAACAAACTGTAAAGGGAAAAACATTTAATTTCTTTTTTTTTTTTTTTTTTTTACAAGCAAATACATTACTCAATATTTGCCTTTGTGCTTGGCTGATCTGTTGCAAAGTCATAACAAATATGTCATGTTTTCAAGGTTTTTATTTCAGTTCAGTTCTTCAGATATCCATTAGTTCTTGCCGCAAGTCTTACATAACGTGACGCACGGCCTACCCACACGCCTTTCATCCCTACTGTAATTGTTGTGTGCATCAAAGAGAGGGAGATTGACAGGCTGTGTATGGGAGGATTAATACAGTGGGTGAGTGACGACATACTGAGCAGGGAGGGGAGGAGCGAGCCGGAGAGGAGACACAGAGAGGGAGAGGGAGAGAGAGAGACTGAGATATGGGGTGCGAACGAGAAGAATGAGAGCAAAGTAGAAGGGGACAAAAAGTGGGGAGAGAGTTAACGAGAGAGGGAGCATTAATTGTATGCATTGTGCCCGGCTCTTTTACTGAGTGTGGCAGTCGAGGTGCAGGCAGTAACCCCTCCAACATCCCGGTGTGATCTGAGCCAGCTCTCAGACTGCTGTATTCCAATGCAATTAGGCCACTCAAAGGCCTGCTTAAAGCTGCACTACCCCCCCCACACACACCTCCCCACCACCACCACCCTACCCCCATCAGCCCCGGTGGGTCCCCTCCATTGTAGCGGGGAGGTGTATTCTGTCCCTCTTTGAGGCTCTAGATGAAGAGACCACCCCAGTGAGCAGAAAAAAGGGAGGATTACCTCTCTTTCTCCATCTCTTTCCCTCTGTCTTTCTCTCTCTCTGCCTCTTTATCTCTCTCTCTCTCTCTCTCTTTCTCTTTCTCTCTGTCTCTGTGCACCGGTTTGGGAGTTCGCCTATAAAAGGCTGCGGTCTCTTCTATCAACAGAGGCTGCCGCGGAGCTGAGCTTTGGTCAGACACTGTGGAGAGACTGAACTTGGGATTTGTGCGGGGAGGAAATGGAAGAAGAGCAATAAGCCATTTCTGTGATGGATGTCGTCGCAGGACTGGTTTAGCCATATCACTTTTCCTTTTCCTCTTTCATTATTCATACAGTCATATATTTCAACAAGTGGCGTGGGGCGTGTAGCTCGCTAGCTCATCCCCACTGGCACCGGAGCTGCAGCCCCAGTCCCCGCCGTATGCTGTATTAAAAGAAAGCTCTTCACGATAGCAGAGTTCTCTTGGCTGGGTTTCAACGTGTCTCATTCCCCAGAAAGCATTTAAAGCAGATTACCAACCTAACGCTACACCTCCCCAATAAGAGAAGAGAAGGGGGAAAAACCTGGCACATTAACACCTGCAATACTACTCAATGGCATCAACAGATTAACGAGGTAATCCACACAATGAGGTCTTTGATTCGTGTGGTTTGGCAGGCAATAATGCCAGGCATAATGCACGCTGTTATTTCATACCGTCCCAGCACGCAAAAACCTGGCAGAAGCCATTCCCTTTTGAATTTTTTTTTTTGTGTGTGTGTGTGTCAGATGAGCTTTTGAAGAATTTTAGCACATGCATCTGGTATGTTTCTCTGTTCCTTGTCAGAGAAATCACCTGTTGGCTGCTCCTATATGTGAAGGGAGAGGCGGAGAGGAATCACAGGCTTTCCCTGGTTTCTGAAGGCTGTCTAAACAGCAGGGCCGCGGAGCTTTCCCTCGTCCTTCCCCCTTCTTTCTGCATAAGGACGTGCGCATAGGATAAGTGTGTGTATGTGTGTGTGTGTGTGTGTGTGTGAGATAGATCTCGCGGTCCCATCGCTCATGTGCAGCTCGATTAGCCCCACGTGCCTCGTTCGTCAGACGTGGAGGCAGAGCAGATGGCAGGAGATGCACCGTGTTACCATGCTGCGGCACTATGTAACGCTGTTCTAATTGAAACATCAATACTGCCCTGTCAATACACCACTGCTACTTTACAAAACACCACTACCTACAGACCCGCACTTGACTGAGGAAATGCTACAATCACACTTATAGCTTTTGTTTTGTATGTCGAAGAAGCTTTTGAAGTGTGAAATCTGGGGGGTTTGGAGTCCCCCAGGTCTCTCCTCGATGCTTACAAGAACCAAATATTTGGTGAAAAGCTTTAGGTTGAGCTTTTAACGCCCACAAATCAACCTTATATGCAACAGTATGGTGTTTTTATACCTTAATTTGAATGAGTTAGTTTCTATTTATATACAGTATCATGGTGGCCCAGGGAGCATACAGAAGAAAGGGAGAGAATTTCCTCTTTAGCATCTCCATTGTGGCATATTTTAATGAATTGATACAAAGTTGAGGGAGGTCACATGGCTGTGATCAGTAATTTGACATTATCTGAAATCCAGTGGAGAACAGAGAGAAATTAGGCGGCTAGAAATTAATTTGTTGTTTGTCCAACTCAATGAGGAGTGACACAGCCCTGTAATGAATGGGTAATCCATTTCTTATTGCACTGAGCTGAATTCACCCTTCAACGAAGTGGAAAAAGACAAACATATCTTTCACTAACCTTTGCAACTTCCAGCCACGCGCAGAGACGGCAGCCGGGTACTGAGAACTCCTGGAACAATTTGCTTTGAAGAATGATGTATGTGTGATTGTGTGTGTTTCTCCCTGTGTGTGTGAGACAGATTTGAGTTTGAAAGCCCTATTTAAAATCCACAAAAAAGAATCTCTGCCAACTCTGAAGCCACACAGTCAAAGTACCGTCCACGCAACTGATTCATGATCAGTTGGTTTGCTGGACTGAGGTAAATAACAATGTGCAAATCTCTTTATTTGACCATATTTCACCATATTTGCTATTTCACCTCCCTACCTGCTGCCTGTTCTGCGACTTCCCCTGTAACTTTCCCTGCCTGTTTGCCTTGTTTTCCTCTTTCTCCTGCTGGATCTGAGGAGTCTCTTTATATCCATGACAACGTCCTGGAGAGTCTGTGATGGCGAGGACACGCTGTCCCCATCCACATCATCCTGTACGGTCCTCGTCTTGTAAGCCTCCATCGCAGCGGCATGTCTCGATCCTAGGAGGGACCTCGGTATGACTCCTGTCCGATGTAACTGTTGGACATAGCATTAATGCAGGGTGTGAGTGTACAACATGATGGTCAATCTGTTAATGTCATACTCTTACACAGACACCCACTTTCGATGTGAAAACGCATAAAAGCAGCTGCTTGTCCCGTAGAAAAAGATGGGTAATAGGCATGGTTTGAATTACAGGGGAGCTAGGGGGAGCTCAGCTCCCCTGAAAAGGTCACGAGCTCCCCTGAAAGCCTACTTTGAGAAATTTAGGGGGGGGCTCTTAAAATCGTCAATTTTTGTGCCAGGTTATAGTTTTTATTTAAAAATTTTTTTTGTAAATGTAAATTAAGGTTCCCGAAATAAATGAAAAATAGTAATACATGTCAATGTTGTGTTTATTCACTCATATTTGTCCCCGTTATAATGAACATAATGTTATTCCTCCTGCGGCCATTCATGCGTAGCGGCGCTGTGCACGCAAATCACAATGTTTACGTCATCATCACTTGGACGTTTCTTCTTGTCGTTGGCTAGGTAGCTAATGCCATGTGTGAATGTAAAATCGTTACAAAACAGTGGGTATTTTCAGTATTAACCGCATGTAGTAGTTGATTGTGCATGTCCATGTATGCGCGTGTTTAGTAGCGCACCGGAAAATAGGGCTCCCCCGAAAGCCATTGTGTAATTCAAACCCTGGTTATAGGTGTTTTGGTAATTAGCTAAAGTGCATGGGCCTGGGAAGTACACACACACACATCAGTTCTGACTTACAACTTAGATCACATTTTATTCCCCCTTCAAATTGTCAGCCTTCACTGTCTGCTATCTAATCTTGCAAGAAATGCCTTAAAACAAACAGAAAGGCAAAGAGAGAGCAGACAAACAGCCCGTGCGTCAGGACCGGTGGTGCTCCAGTTTACCTGGAAAGCTGGACTGGGCGTCATGGCCAAGTCAAGGGTCCAGATTCTCCTGTTTTTGTCCTCAAGAGTCTCCCACAGCTTCTGGAGCTGGGACCGAATCTCTGCCCCATCGGTATCATCCAGGTCCAAAAGGGTCAAATCCAGCAAGTGATGCAACCTCTTTCCTGAGTTCTACAAGGAAGGAAATGTACACATACAAAAGAGACAATAGTGGAAATAGTCTCACGGAACAGAGGTTTGCTGTAAAAGACAAATATCCAAAGGGCACAAAGCAGGAGAAGTGGGATAATGTACTGCTGTGGTTTCTGTCCTGCTTTAAGGGACCCTGAAGGAAGAGGAAAGATAATGTCAGGGATTTGTGAGGTAATATAATGGATGTGAAAAATCGAATTCTAATGTATTACAGTGTCTTATTTATAGCTGTTGTATATATGCTTTGTTCTTGTAAGACTTCTCGGCTTCCTCCTTCTGTTGCCTTTCACACCAGTGCAGGGTTTGCGACTCAGGATCCTTCTGTCTCTCCCTATGGGCGGCGTGTGGCAAAATGCTTGACAAACACTCGCGCAGCAGAGACGAGTCATGAACCGTCCGGAGAAATCCGCCTCAATTTTGTTTTCTCAAGGAAAAAGACAAGGACAAATAGCTGAAATATAAATCAATCAAAAGTGGCTGGGGCCATGGGAGTGACATTCCGAGTCTGGCTGAGATTTGATCTTGGGCTGAAGTTTTCGGCGAGTGTTGACGTCTTGCGAGTTGTGAGGAATCCTGAGCCGGCAGCGTGCAGCAGGGTTTCGGTAATACAGTATTTACAAGGCATGAGGAAGTGGGAGCACTGCAACAGACGGCGCCGTACGCAGCACTTTCAATTATTTCTCACAGCATTCATGAAAATAGAAGCACAGCGGGGAGTACAGTATGAACGACAAAACTATAAAAAGACATGGAGCGAGAGGAGAACTCCCAAGCTAAAATAAATGGTATCGTATAGTGTTGTCGGTGCAGAGCTGAAAATAGTGTATGTCTCCAAAATAGTGGGAATAGAAATAGCATCGTATAGTGTAGCTGGGGTGAGCAGAGAGGGAGCCAAACCTGAGTATAAATAATTGGAGAGAGGGTGAAGTTTAGATTTTACAGCGTCTCAGACGTAAGATTTCTAGATTAAAGTTGGCCCGGTAAACTTGACAATGAGTTTTAAAGTCCTTTATGACTTCCTGTGAATTAGATGGACTAAAAAGCTTCAGGTAGACAGTTTTACCGTACACCCTCTCGGGCTCTCAAATGCTCGCACACAGTCACGCACACTTATATCCTTTTGTGCCCTCTAACTCATCACAACAGACACAGATGACAACTGGCTTTTCTCGGAGCTGATCTCTCTCTCTCCTCCTATAGATGAGAAGCTGTTAGGGAGAGAGAGAGAGAGAGAGAGAGAGAGAGAGAGGCTTACAGACAGAGATGTTTGTTTCCCAGCCCTTCCTCGGTCTCCCTGGGACAACCAAGACCCTCCCCATCCACCCACCAAACCCCCCCCTAATGGATCAAACAAAGGACATCATTTGTAGGCCAAGTCTTTTTCTGAGCGTCTCTCTCCTCAGCTCCGCATACCAATCCAATACAGCCCAAGGAAAAAAAGCAGAGCTGTGCTGTGTGTGCGTGCGTGTGTGTGTGTGTGTGTGTGTGTCTGGGCCGGGGGTTGGAAGGTCTGTTTGCCTCTCCGCCAAGCATCGATTTATCCTTTTCTCCAATTTATTTCTCCTCCTCGCCTCTACGATCCATTCAGATCTGCCTCTAGGGGAGGAACCCAGGGAAAGACATTGTCAGGCCGCGGCGTTGCCTCCTAACACCGGCAAAACTCATCTACAGGCCCGAGGACCGTGTACCCCTGCAAGGACATGTCAACCGACAACACGCACGCACAAAAAAAAGACACACACACACCCCCCCACACACACAGAGCTACCTGTCGTGTGGCACTACACTTTTGTCTTAAAATGCAGATACCCGAAAAGCAGCGTAAAGGACAAAGGACAGAGAGGATTACTTTGTTTTCTGTCCTGTTGGAAGAGAATTTTATTGGTTTCCACACAGTATGACATACATTTGTTGGTGTCAGAGCATTCAGTAACCTGCAAAATGTCCTTTCATGTCAAAGGACAGTTTTAATCTGGTCTGTTTAATGGGCATTTGTGCCACACAGCAATAAATACACGGAGAAGACTAGAATAATGTTTAATTCTTGGCCATAATCAGTCAATTCAGTCTGGAGCCTAGACTCCCCACACGTAAGTGGAGATATAACCACAATAAAATAACAATATCTCAAGTCCTGATTCATTTGTCTGATCCCTATCGCTGCGAGGATGACTCTGACATTTTCAGATGTTATTACTCAGATGCAAGGATTTGTATCCTAACACCTCTGCAGTGACGACACCAGCAGCAGAAATGCTGCATGGGTACCCCCCCTTAACCCTTCCCCCAACACACACACACACACACACACACACATACAGTTGAGAGCCATTCCTCACAGTGTCACAGTGTGAGCGACGCCTGGCACATCCTTACACCTGAAGTTGATCAATGCAGATTTGTCCAGGGGGAAATTGAAATCCATAGGAAATTAGGCGGCGCCAGTGATTTATTGGAACAGTAAATCACAGTGTGTGATGTGTGAAACGTGTGTATGTGTGTGTGTGTGTGTGTGTGTGTGTGTGTGTTCCAACCCTCGATACAGTACCTTGTGTCTGAGCGGGATGGTGATATCAGCAGCACGCACCTTCCTGCCTCTCTCCATTCGGTAGACCCACTGAATCAGGTCCAGAGGCGGGTGGCGGTCCCTGGGGTGCACCGTGCTCTGTGGGATGGGGTGATGCGACCCCATGGACACAACGCTCCGCAGGGCACCCTCTGAGGGTGAAAGAGGGAAAACCATACGACCGGTTAGAATATTGTCAACATCCAAATGTCAACAAATTCTTACGTAAACATTTGAAATGTCACCAAAAATGAAATGTATGTAGGCGCGTTTACATCAGGAGGGTTGAAGCAAATAAATGGGCCTCCACAAACAAACATGAATAAATAAACAAACAAACAAACAAACATGTCCACTGGAGAATTGGAAAAAGTATTTTAAAAAATTATGAATTTTGAGCCAGCACTTACTGCTCCTCAGTATCAGCTAATGCTGACTATATTTAATGTTGCCTGAAGAAAACTAGTAATATTCTAATACATAAGCTAATTGTCATATATGTTGAGTTCTTTAAAGATGGGGGCAGCAGGTAGGACATTTCTCAGAGTCAGAGGTCATGGTGGATATTTTACAGATTTTTGATTGGCTGTGCGTTGAAATTGAAAAAAGTCAAACTGTTTTTGTGGGAATAACAGTAGCTTAATGGTCTGAGATGTATACCATATGAACATGATATCCTGGCTTTGAATCTTATCTTAGACCTTTATCACATGTCATTCCCCTCTCTCTCCCAAACTTTCCTGTCTCTCCTACTTTGGTCTGTCAGTTCAAGGTAAAAGTGTCAATAAGCCCTTCTTGCAACATGAGGTAAAGGTATTGAATTTTGATGTTTTCATTAGCCCTCTATACCAATACATCATTACGGGAGAGTTAATTCAAATGCAATGCACGCTGGAAAGTATGCTAGTAAGATGTTTCCTATTCAACTTTTGAATCATTAGTTTGCTGAATGCTTGGTAAGATGTTCCTTCAGCTAAAATTTACAGTCCCAACTCATGAACTCATGAACTGACCAACACATCTATATACAGTACATTAAGGATTAAAGAGGAGTTGTACCTTAACCCTTACCCCAAAGTAAACTAATCCTAACTCTAATCTGAACTCTAAACCCAAATCCTAAACCTAAACTAATCCCCTCTAGAGGAGGGCAGCACCAACATGTCCTCACTTTGGAGGATTTTCCTCATTTCATCTGTCCATTTGAGGACACCTGATCCTCGTAAAGACAGAAATACAAGACCACACATAGACACACACATCAACACGCAGAAAAATCAAAACATATCCGACACTGAGTGCTTGTGTGAGTCTCCTGGAGGAGATTGCATTCATGCATGAATGTTCAAATAGATCCAGCAGGCTTTTCCACAGAATAGCTGAGAGATAGTGAGAACTCTGTTTGAAGAATTACAACCTCCAACACCCGTCTACCCTCCTTGCTGTTTTTTTTTTTCTTCTTCTTTTTTTTTCTTTTCCAGGTACACCGCTTCTGTTCGGGCTTGTTTTTGTCCGGCTTTAATTGCTTTTTTTTTTTTTCTTGCAAGGGAGAGGAGAAGACAACAACAAGGCAGCGGGGGCTGCGGCTAATGGAGAGGCTGTAATTGTGAATGGAAGCATTCATCTGGAGACGCCGTCCGTGAATCGC
>OMKZ01028865.1:0-11828 GCA_900302535.1 Neoniphon sammara
ACCCCACCCACACACACACACACACACACACAAACAAACCTAAACACCATATGTCTCTGGGAATACATCCTGAATCAGAAATCTGTCAGAGTGCTGTGGCAGAAATCGGATTTTTTTTGTTGTTATCTGTCTCTCTCTCCCTCTCTCCCTCTCTAACACACACACACACACACGCACACACACACAATCAATCTCAAAACACTGCATATCCTTGGGAATGCATCTTGAACTGAACAGCCCTTCACAGCGAGCTCAGGGAGAAGTCTTACAACTTTTTGTCGCACGTTCATACAACATCTCTGCAACGCAGCGGTAGACGCTGATCTTCCCTCTCTCCCTCTCCCTCCCTTTCTCTACCTCACACACTAAATCACTGCATATTTTTAATAATGCATCCTAAATTGAAAGACCCCTCACAGTGAACTCTCACTGCAATCTTTTGTCGCAGGTTCTTTGTTTCTGTTTCCCTCTCTTTCTTTGGCTCTAGCTCATTTTTACTTTCTTTTTCTCTTGCCTCGCTCATTTTGAAATTATGCATATCTCTGAGAGACCACCCTGATTTGATACAGATGCAACATCTGCTTTGCTGAAAATATATGGCAACAGACGCCCACTTATTCACACACAAACCTGAACACCAGACATGGTTGAGAATACATCCTAAATTGAAAGGCCGCTCATAGTGAGCACTTGTCTCAATTTAATGCCAACATTAGCATGCGCTTCTTGTGCATCTCCAGGAGGGGAAATTGTCACCAAGAGACACAGTGTGTGTCAAGAATATCCAAACGTCAGGTGTTTGTATTCATTAGAGGGGTTTTGTTTGTTTTTCCATGTGTCGCCATGTGTTTGTGTTTATTCATGTTTTTTTTCCTTTCAAAAACAATTTCAGCACCATCTGATGCCTCCAGAAAGTTGAGCAGTGGCAGTTTGTGTGTGTTAGTGGATGTGTGTGTGGGGAGTGTCAAATATTTGAAAGGAGAAAGCAACATAAAGGACAAAATCTTTAAGCGAGGCATTGAACTTCATCCCACGCCATCATTATAAGTCCCACTTTTCCACTTGTAGTGAAGACAACATGAAGCTGGTGGAAGAGAGACAAGCTGAGGAGGTTTACAAATGTTATGTTTTACATCTCATCTCCAGATTATAAAGACCATCTTTGTTTATTTTCTGTGATATATAGACTGCCAGTGTCACTAAATTCATGGTGAGAAACATCCCAAAACCTCGGTTTGGATACCGCCAATGTGTTCGACAGTGGAGTCTATTTCTTCCACAATCGTTGAATGCTCCAGAGATGAGTCTGTAATTCAGCCTATTAAAATTTTAAGAGAAGAAGCATGAAAATCTATAATTTTATGAATCCAAAATATCTTTTAAAATTTCCATTTGTGCTCAGCAACTAGCTAGGCTTCAACTAATTTGGGTTCCAGTAGGAGTTATTTACGCATCTGCGCAGGAGTTACAGAAGTGAGGAAATGACCGGATATTTACCTTATTTTTCTTCAGATTTTCTTCACTTCTGAAGTACACCTAGGCAGAAGTATTTGGAAATTGCGGGAACCAGCATGTCTTGCTCGAGAGACTAGCTTTGAGTCAAACTGTGTTGAAAGACAGAAACATAAAATATGAGACAGTGAAAGAGAGAGAGACAGACAGGTCACATAAGGGCAACTCAATATGATTATACACCTCTCTGTCTCTGTTGCAGATGTTTGAACTTTGATCCATGATCCGTGAAGGTGCAGTGTAACGCATCAGCTTTGACTGATAAAGGTGAGGTGTGTGTGTGTGTGTGCGCGTGTGTGTCTTTATGCTTGATGTGGATTTCTGTATCACTGAACAAAAAAAATCAGTGCAGACATTTTGAAATATTGCCTTTTATAATGCATTAATAAATTAACCAACCACTCTTGCCAAAATATTTTTTCCTAAAGTTTTGTCAAAAGACTGAAGAGAATATAACTGCATGCATTTCATCATCTATTCAGTTATGATAACACTTACTAGAGTGTGACCATGGATTTTATTTTTGTTGATGTCTATTACTACTATTAGCAATTTTATACTCTCTACAAGTCCCCGATTAATCATGTGAGGATACAAGAGACAGCAGGGAGGTAGAACTGATAAAAGTTCCTGGAAGAAAGGGAGAACGAAAATGAATACAAGTGTATCTGCATTAATATATTTTATGTGTGTGTCTGTTTTAATTTAAATAACCTCCAGTTTGATTTTGCATGTCCCAAAAGGTACGTATTGTTGTAGACTTTAGACAGTCTAAATCCACACTGAACAGAGCATTGTACTGCTTTCTTCATCACAAGCTGGCATCTGTTTCAGAGAATTTATGGTTTAAAGTTTCCACAGTCAGATATTTAAAGCCTCTCATTTAAACACTGAGATTCACTGCACTTACATTCACCTTTCCATCTGACTTACAGAAGGACAGTGAACTGGTGCATTAACTGCTGATGCTCACAAGAACTGCCTTCCAGCTTCTTAAAGGTAAGGTCAACCATGGAGGGACTCGAACCCTCAATCTTCTGATCCGAAGTCAGACGCCTTATCCATTAGGCCACATGGTCTCATAGAAGCTCTTATTTAATGCTGTGCTGTAGTTTGATGATACGGTAAGAACACTTAAAAGGTGAGTCAGACATGTTTCAGCCAGGGGTGTTGTTGCTAATTTTGGCACTCTAAGAAATTCTGGAGCACTCAGGCTCTTGTAAGACAATGTTTGCTCGCTCCAATGGAGAGACAAACTGCAACCTTAGTGTTAATAGCACCATGCTCCAACAAACTGAGCTAAACTGCCTTCCAGTTTTTGTTTTGTTTTTTTAACCTTCGTACAAAGTCTTGAAAGTCTGGAAATTATTTGATTTTAGCCATTACCCTTTTAAGGTTAGGAATATGCTTGAATTCAAATGTACTCCTTGAAAATGGCTTGATTTTCATCATCATCTGATGTTTCATCTACACAATCATATTATGTAAAAAATCTTAACATTTGAAACTATCCCATACTCTAGAAATCATTTTTATTGGAAATACATACAGGAATTTAAAATTTATATATATATTAAAAAAAGAACTATGGTAGAAACTATGACTGCTGAACATCAGTTATAGTTATACATCAGTTCGTTAGTTAGTTCTACCATCTAACTTCTCCTAAAACAACACTCGTTAAAAAAAAAAAAGTGTAAATAAGACAGCTTCGGAGTTGTTGTATGATTTATTTTTTTCACTTTGACAGAGCTAGGCTAATGACTCCTGCAGACTTCTTAGCTTAGCAAGAAGTCTTGCTAAGATAAAACTTGCCAAGCTAAAATGAAATACTACCCATCGGAACCGAACCAATGGCCGTACAGAGGTGTAAATGGTTTCAAACACCTTGTCTCAGTCTGGAAAAGTCGGAAAAGGGGTATTTTGCCCAAAACGTTGGAGTATTCCTTTGACTTACATTTAAGAACAAATTCCAACAGGGCAACAGCATTTTTCTATCTAATTAACTTCCTCTTCCTGTGCGCGGGACTCAGAAGATGGCGGCAATCACCTGAAGCTGTTTGCCAACCGCCAAAAGAAACCAGAGCAAGAAGAAAAAGATGTACACACAGGATTGTGGGATACATATGGCTGGGAAGGATACATTTCACATCATACCCATCCTTCAAAAACTGCCTGATGAAGCCTGCATACAAAAGATCCTTCATATTGGGGCGGCCTTCAATGACGTAGCAACCAAGAACCAAGGCTTTGAGAAGCAGCTACTGAGACTTGTTGCATTTACTTTTCCACCAGATGCACAAGGAACTGGAATTGCAGGTGTTTACAAGGACTACTGCTTCTTAAAGGTAAGGTCGACCATGAAGGGAGTCGAACCCTCAATCTTCTGATCCGAAGTCAGACGCCTTATCCATTAGGCCACATGGTCCTGTTTGTTTGGTTTGCAGACAAGGTAGAGAAAGGCGACTTTAGGTAGCAGGCCAGAATTATTTCAACAGAGCATGCTATTGCTATTTTTGGTATTTATAATAAATGACCTAGATGGCAGGGCACCTATGACAGGATGCTTGCTTGTACCAAAGAGAGATAGATCAAGCCATGTACTTCAGGTTGTTTGTGCATTTCACGCATCATCTTAAATTCATACAATAGAAAACATCAACAGGCATAGAGAATAAAGCATTTGAGAAAGCACTGAAATCTCACCGTATTGTAAAAGTAGCACTGATGAGCTTAAAGGATGTTCTACCTAAATAATGTTGATTCCACACAAAAGAAAGAAAAGCAAATACTTTAAAAAAGATATTAAGGAAGGATCAGAGTTACAATCACGTGAGGGGTCTGTATTTCAATTAAACATTAAATCAAAAAGTAGAAGTGGACAGAGAAAAATGATTTTATCTGGATTTTCCTTCATAACGTGCCTTTGCTTTAGTCTACACATCAACTTTTTTACATGTATGCACACCCTTGAGACAGCCTCAGAGTCTGCCAGCTGTGGTATGCCCATTGTGCCACTGGGGTGCAAAAAATGGGGTGCTCCCAGACAAATTTTCTCTTTGGCAAGTGCATCCCTTGCAGTGAACCCCGTGTCTGCCATGATGGCATCATTTTCCTCCAGTTTCCCCACAAGCCCACTTTCAAAGACAGATTGTCTTTGAAGTTGTTGTGACATCCAGATGTCGGTTGTTCCCAAGACACTGTGCATTAAGTTTACCCAAGTCACAAAGGTTCTGGTGGCTTGCGCATTACTTATCCAAACCTTTCACTGAGGTCTTGATTTGCTGAACCCTGGTTTGATTTAACTAATGTCAGTCACATCTTACCTCTATAGGAAGAAGACAGTGCTTTATACCGCACGCAAGGGAATCTTTTGACTTGTAGTCTTGACAATTGTTAGACCCTCAGTAGACTAAATTAGAAGGTTCAAACTCTAACATGTTTGTGAAAAAAGTTTTCAGTGCCTTATAGCTATAAAAAAAAAGCCTAAAATTTTATGTTCTCATCAGATCCCTGAAATCTGGCCAAGCCAAATCTACTAATTAAGTTGAGTTCTCCTATTGTGTCAAGTTGTTTCATAACCCCATTCATGGTTTAGTTACAACAGTCAATCGTTGCTTGAGTTTTGCAACGTCATGTAAACTGTCAGTGGTTGTCAACAATGATGGAAGTCAGCAGCTGGTGTAGGCCGTCATTGTCATGCAGTTTTGTGGACGGGTAGCAGTGTAAATCGGACTATAAAAAAATATGTTTTTATTATCATTAATATTTTGGTAAAACATGCTAATTAGCTTTCTTATTTCATAGTGTTTTGAAGTAGTGTAGTCAGTAAAAGAGAGATATGGTTTACACATATTCATTAGATGCAAATAACCTTTTAAAAGACTGAGTTCCGTTCAAAGGACCTTCAGTGGATCTGCATTGGAGCATGTCTTTACAGTAGAGCAAGCATGACACTGTTTGCAGTCAGAAAATTATTGAGAGTGCTTACAGCAGAAACAGTGCTTGAGGTGCATTCTCCCACAGTGCAGCACTGCAAAGACAGAGAAGTCAATAATTTGCATTTGCTTTTTACAAATCTCTCTCATATCCATCAAATAATCTCATCCAAACATAAGGAAACTGAAAACCAAATCCAGACATGTTTAACAGTACTTACATTTATATTCTTCAGAGAAGCTTAAGTACCTTCTTCGGTCTGCATCTACACGGACTCAAGACAACACTGAAAGTTACAGGAGTCAGGCTATTACTCAGGTTCAACTTTATTTATTTAGCGCTTTAAAAAGTTTGCACCAAAGTGCTTTGCAACAGAAAAGTAGGAAACGAAACAGAAGAGAGCAGACATACACCAACCTCATAAATAAGCGCACAAAAACAAATAAAAGCAGAATAGCACATAAGACAACATCACAAATAAAAGACATAAAAACAGATATCCAGAAAAATCCAATGCATTTAAGATTAAACTCTAAAGGCAAGAGGATAAAAGTAGGTGTTAAAACGTTTCTGTAAAACCAGGACAAAGTCTGTTGACCTAATGTTACAAAGGAAGCTATTCCACAGTTTCGGGGCTGCTACAGAGAACACCCTATCTCCTTAGACTTTTTTAGCCTGGACCGTGGAACAGCTTGCAGCTCTTGGTGTGAGGACCTCAGAGGCCTATTGGTATTATGAGGATTGATAAGATCAACAATATAGGCAGGTGCCAGGGTGCCAGACTATGCGGGTTTTTTTTTTTTTTTCAGAAATAGTTAAAGAATTTTAAAATTAATTCTAAAATGGACAGGGAACCAGTGCAGGCAAGGCAGGATTGCAGTAATATGGTCCCTTTTCTTACATTTGGTCAGCAGTCCAGCATCCGCATGCTGAACAAGCTGCAGGCAGGAAATAGACTATTTATACCATATTACTCCTTTGCATCCTCTTTGAAGAGTGTGTAGAGTGTATACTCAGACAGGAAAATTATTTTTAAGAACAGAAGTCGTATATAATATCATTTATCATATCTACCTCCTCATGCTGTTTGTGCTGATGCAGAGTGCACACAGCATGCAGCTCACATTATAGTCAGGTGTATCTTGAAATTGTGAGGTTGTGCTGAAACAAATAGTTGCAAGCAATATCGGATGTTATTAGTTTAATTTTGAGCCCATTTTTTTTATAGTTTACTTTGACTTTGCTCCATTTGTTTTAATGATAGGCTTCACCCTATTACAGGGTGTGGATGGTTTTAGTTTAGCAAGATTTATGAAAGCTTCAGAGTAAGGCAGATGGTACACTGTGCAACTGTGATAAAGTAATGACAAATTTATTAGCATTTCTCCACTCAAGGAAGGGCATTGATACCAACATTAGCACCAATGGAAGAATAGGCTAAATGTAGAAGTCCTCGTGTATTTATGGTGTATATAGCCAGTTGGCTCATCATTGACCAGTGTTGGGCCAATAATGAGCCAATGTATATTGTTTCAGTGGCAAAATGCCAACACTGGAGCAATAACTTTCCAGATCATATTTGGATGGACAGCTCGACAGACAAGTGAGAGGATGGTGAGTGGGTCTTATTAGCTTCCTTCCATTTTCCTCAATAATCGAGGACCCTCTTTGCCTTTAACGAGGTTAAAGGTAACTGAACTTTCTGTATAATCATGAAGCTTCATCAATTCTACTGTGGTCGGAAGTTCCCTGGCATTTAAACCTCTGTGGGCAGTTCACACCTTGACATCATGTGAGATGCCTTGACGGTTGTTAAGGTCACGTAACCGTCATGTGACAGTCGTTGAGATCACATGTCAGTAAATGGGTGATAAGTGGTGTCAATCCCCCTGCCCCCATTCAGGGACGATTGTTCCAGTTTGACATTAGATAGTTAGATAGACAGATAGACAGACAGACAGAGAGACAGATAAATAGATACTTTGGTGATCCCGAAGGAAATTCTCGGTGACTTTCTTCATTGCTTTTACAAACCATCTGTCTTCCATGCCCAAAATGTCTACATTTTTGTCCTCAAAGACATGTCCCTAGTCCTTTAGATTAAGCAGACTGCTGATTCTTGACCCAAGGAGTTAGCTCTCCTCTGCTGGGCCATGTCCTGATTCAGCAGTTATTTTGTTTCCCCAGTGTAAAGGTCTGTGCATTCCTGCATTTCATTGGACTGTGTTTCACCTTATTAAGAGACTTATGGTTTAAAGTTCTTAGTAAAAAGTTAAATGCCTTTTAATTCAACACTGAACTTAACTTCTTGCACTTTCATTCCTGTTTCCATGAGACTCGCATATGGAGAGTTTCAGGGTGGATAAATATCTGCTGATGCTTACAAGTGACAGTAGCTTCACAGCAGGAAGGCCTACCACAAAGGGAGTTCATCTACTGATCTGAAGTCAGAAGCCTTATAATTTAGGACACGTGGTCAAGTTGAAGCTGTGCCTTAATGCTGTACTTGACTGCATTATGAGTCCATTCCAGCCAAGAGAGAGAAAGAAGACTCGATGGCAGGCCAGACCTCTTTCATTCAGAAATATTGTTGCTAAGTTTGGCACTCAAAAAAGTTTTGGATGACATTGGACATTGAAAGACTATTAATTCTTGCTTGCTACAATGGGAAGACAGATGAGGCCAATTTTACTTTGGTTTCCTGCCTACATAGGAAGAAAAACACAATATTGTTAGGTTGCTAAACATACACAGCCAGCCAGTACTGCTGTCGTACCGTCCCTTAGCGTTATTAGTACCACACTCTGACTAGCTGAGCCACTCAGCCTGCCAGCTTTGTTTCTTCTAGCAATATGCACTCAGTTGTCAAATTGAGAGAATGGAAAAAGGTCCCGGTGTAGAGATGCAACCACTTGTACGCTCCTGCCAGCAGAGTTGCTTCGCAGGGGAATTAACTCACAAGCGCTGACTTTGCATGTGAGAGACAGCAGGCTCAATACCTGTGTTCTTCTAAATAGGTTTTTCTTCAGATCTAAACTGAAGTTGAAGTGTTTGTGTTTTGGACTTGAGCATCCCAGCAATACTCCTTTATACATGTGCATAAGTTGAACTTACTTGTGCAGTAAACATGATGATGCAAAACCTTTGGGAAGAAGCATTATAGTGTTTCACCTGTTTCAGAGACTTTCACAGTAAGAAGCTAGTTGCCTTTCATTTAAACATGATGTGGGCTGTTTTCATGAGACTCACAGAGTTTCAGGGTTGAATCAGATCAGCTGATGATCACACAGACAACATCCTCTTAATGTGAAAGCTGACCACGAAGGGAATCGAACCCTCAATCTTCTGATCCGAAGTCAGACGCCTTATCCTTTAGGCCACATGGTCCAGTTATAAGCTTACCTTAACGTTTAGGTCATTTGGTGACTCAGTGTTTGGCACTGATGCCTCTCAACAGCCCAGTTTTGATAGCTAGTCTAATTTGTGTGGAGTTTACATGCTCTCCTTGTGTTTGACAGGGTTTCCTCACATACCAAAGACGTGTATATCTGGTGGAGTCTTTGACTCATACTTTCATTATTATTGTCATTAATATTATTATTACATGGAGTAACTATATTATCATAGTTTTATAACAAGAATTTTTCATTATATTCTTTATTTATTGTTATTGTTTTATTGTTATATTAATTTATTCTATTCATATCTGACTTATATATTTATAATAGTCAAAATATGTACATAGTCACATATTCATCCTGTAGCTCAGTGAGATGAACATAGCATCATTACTGTCAGGGTTAGGATTCGATTAACAATATGGCCAACTGTGCCAGAAGTGCATGCACTCATAACACTGGGAGGTGCTTTGCGTAAAAGCATCCACCAAATGGCATAATGTAATATTGTTCATCAGCCTCAGATTATTGCTGTAATAATGTATCCATGCTATAAAACAGAGGCAGTTAAATCCTCTGTGTTCTAAGGAGTCACCACACTCATAAGCTAGATGCAGATAATATTTTATTTAAAGTATTCAAAACACGTAATTTCAACAGTCATGCCTTGGGAAAAGTGGGATTCAAGTTCTTCCAGCATCTTGGATGTGTTCTCTCGCTCCCTCTGAAACAATCTGTATTGGGCAGCCTAAGGTTGGTGTAACAATACAACAGCATACAACTTTTTAGAGATGATGCAATATTGAACTACTCAACATATGTCCCTTGCTTTTCCATTTGAGTTCTAAAAGGGGGGAAAATGCTTGTACTTATTTTAAAAAATTGGGATGAATAACCTGACTGGCTGATAAGAACGAAACTAAAAATATATTTAGGTTCGTCTTAGTTCTTTGTTTTACTGAAGGTCATTGTTTACGGTTGAAGACACGGGGTGAGTGGTTGCCCTTGAGATAAATCTCAAATATTTTCTAACCATTCAGAGAGAAAATGAAAGGAAGCAGTATATCATAAAGGAAGCCTTTTCTACCTGGGAGTTGGTAAATGTGTATTATAAATCAGTGACTTAGCAATGAAGTACAATAGACAAAATTAGTCATTTAAGTTTTGTGTTCCACTGAATACACCTCTGTTTTTCCTGTAGGAAGAAGGCTCACACCAAGAAAAAGCAGTTTGAATACAATGTAATTTTTTGGTTTCTCTAAATAATAAATCCCATTTACCAACACTTCATAAAGAGGGACACAAAGACATTTTTTAAGGTACAATAATGCGAGACTTGCTCATTCTCAATGATACACAATGAGCAAAGAGAATGGCATGGCAGTGCTAGTAAATATCTGTCTAATTTATGTATTTATGTCTAATTGGAGAAATAGTTTTACTGTACATTTTTAATAATACATGTATCTGATTGTGCATCAACCTAAGGGATTGTAATTTGTAATCATTAGGAGGAGCAATTTATTTACACAATGAGCATATTTCCTTGCTATACTCTAGAGCTACAATTTTGTAGTACAAGGCTAAATGTAATGGCCATTGTGCCATAAAATGTAGAAGAAGAAACGGGATGATGCAACATGGAAAAGCCAGAATTTCATTTAGAGTGCAGGCATCTGATGTTGACATTAAGAGCGCTTTATAATGGGTGCAGCGATAGAAAAAGCTGCAGTTCAGTAGCAGAAAAGCCAAGAGGTAGTATGGAGGTCAAAGGTCAGATTCACTGTGCCCTGACAAGCTATAAAGAAGATGTTCTTAAGTCCCTAGAATGATAATGTTTTAGTGTT
The DNA here is from genome assembly GCA_900302535.1 of Neoniphon sammara. Lineage (NCBI taxonomy): Eukaryota > Metazoa > Chordata > Actinopteri > Holocentriformes > Holocentridae > Neoniphon > Neoniphon sammara. The sequence continues at coordinate 10,697 of OMKZ01028865.1, forward strand.
GGGTAAAGAAATAAGCAAGGAGAAAGGATAGAAGATACAAAAGCGTTTTCAAGCAAGTGGAGGGTTGAGATGTGAAAGAGGATGGTGTGACTGAGGGTGGAGAGGTGGATTTGAAGCAAGCAAAGAAAGCTTAAATGGAGCATAGTGGGTGTACTTATTAATATGGAGAGGGACGATGACTGAAGCAAGTTCATTAAATGTCACAATATGTTGGCTGTTACATTCAAATAAGAAACTCTTCAGCCCTGCTTCTCACCCAGTCGTTGGTTTAACTGAAGATAAATGTATACAGCCAGTCATGGCATACAAGGGAGTCACCAAGAGGCTTTAACAAGGTGAGAGAGACAATTCAGAGAGTCGATGGACTGGAGCCCAGCCAAAGCGTTGAACTAAGCTGATACATAGATGGGGAGCCATTCCTCCTGATTTAGCCACTGTGTAGTTGTAGCGCTTGTGCAACGTTAATGACATGCCATTCATTTCTCTGAGCTTTGACTAAGAAAGACACACTGACCTCGGCTATTCTCGGCTAATTAATAATATTCCATTCATTATAATTTGTGCTGAAGCCCACGGGGCTTGCAAGACAAAGTATTGTGGGCCATAATTATTACTGTGACCCTTGGAGAGGCGGATAAAGCAAGGTTTAGAGACTCCAGGGTCACTGATAGATATATCAAGTAGACTGTAAGTACAGTATGCAATCAGAAAAATAGAAACCAGAGGGCAGTTGAAAATGTACCACAGATTGCTGTTTCAATAAACGTGCATTGTCGTGAATGCATTTTTGTCTTGTGCAAGAGCATTTAGATAACATAAACAGATGAATTTAGTCACTTTGGGGATTGTATAAATCTCAGTCCCCCAAATGGCCCTCCACACAGGCTCATTAGATTTATGGATTTGATCTGTTAGCAGAGTGAAACTATTTTTGGGTTGCAAGACACAGATATTAATATTGTACCCCATCCAAACCGCTGCAAGATATATCGGTTCCATATTTAGAGCTGTGGGTATTTTTCATAGTGATCTAGAGGGATAAATAAGAGGATCCCATTCCAAGAAATGTGTTGTGGCTGCAGATGAGTGGAGGGGTGTTTAAGAGCTTTTAAAGTTTTATGAACTCACAGCA
>OMKZ01028871.1:24564-38941 GCA_900302535.1 Neoniphon sammara
CAAAAGAAACCCTTTGCGCCTCCTTGAGTTTTATAACTCCTCCTAGAGTTTTATAACCTGGGATAATACCCAAAACAGCTGATCTCACCATGATAGGACCTAAACTACAACATATGGTCGCCTCTCCTTATTCTCTCACTGCCAGAGTCTCTAAATACTCTGAGTGGCCCAGGGTATTTTCTGTTTTCCTGTCTGAAATGTGTGAAAAGGCTTAATGAGAACTACTTTTTCTTCTCAAAGATTTTTAACCTCATTTCTACATTTTACTGTGGTAGTATACAATGCGAAGTGACTTGGCAATAATTGAATTTAAATCCATAGCATCATAGTTTGATCAGTGACCAGTGCCTCACCATCCATGAGAGACTTACCCTCCAGAACATAGACCGTGGAGCCGTCATCTCCTTCCTGGATGACACAGCACCCCTGGGTGAGACTGGTGGGGTACATGCAGTCCATGATTGTCAGGATCTGCACTTACAAACAGATTTAGGCAGTCAAGATTTTAATAAGACTTGAATGACAGAACGATGATGGAATTCTATCCACGTTGTCTAAAGAAACCGCAGGGCTAATATGTTCATTACTTGTCCATGTTCCAGATGCTTCATGAAGTCATTCTCCAGCAGAGCCCTCTGGATCAGCTCCATAGACCTGTACATACACAACAGGATCAGTGCATGAGAACAGATCTGCTGAACTGGTGGTTTTATTATCGAGTGATGGTTTTACCCACTCCTTGGTCTTGCTATAGCTGTTGAGTGTGATGTCTGTGAGCTGTGAGGGGTCCAGTGCTGTGGGCTCTGCTGAGATGGCCTGTCTCTTGGTGCGCAGAGGCTCATCAGCTGCTGCTGCAGACTGCGCCGCTGCACCTGAAGGCCACATACACAATGATAAAAATCACCCCGCCGCACAAGACAGAGAACTATAGTATGAATAGGAATAGGAATGGGAACAGGCTGTCATGAATCTGTACTGGATAGATAATATATGTTATGTTACATCAATGGTTCCCAAAGTGGGGCCCAGGGACTCCAAAGGGTCCTTGAGGGGAATTCCCCAGGATCTCCAGAAAAATGGGTTATGATGTAATTTCACTATTGTTACACTCCATACAAGTTTGCACAGTGACAATATGAAGATCACAATGCTGCTCCTAGGTTTCACTCTACACCCTCACCTACAGTACATACAATCATAATATTGTGTACACAGTCATATTTTACAACAAAATATACTTATACTGGCTTCGGAACAAAATCTTAAATGATATTAAATAGGGTTCATAGCTCCTAGATGTTTTCAGGGATTATACTGTAGTTCCTACCATCTAACTTCTCCTAAAATGATTCTTTTTTCGTTCTTTTTCTTTTTTAAATTCAAAGACATGTATTTCAAATACACGACACATTGTGTAAATAAGACAGCTTCGGAGTTGCTGTAACGATTATTTTTTCACTTTGATGGAGTTAGGCTAATGACTCCTGTAGACTTCAAGTCTTTATGCTAAGCTAACACAAAATGCTACCCATATGAACCGAAGCAGTGGACATACAGAGGTGAAAATGTTATTGAACATCTTGTCTCAGTCTGGGTAAGTAAAAGGGTATTTTGCCCAGTATTCCTTTAAATTAGGTACATACTGTTTTGGGGTTTTGGATGTTTGTCAACTCTTTTAATTCACCTCTACATATCACTGCTTATAAAAACACATTTTTGCTTTGAGAGCATCATTTCCTGAGAAGGGGAGTTATTCTTGTATGTGTGCTGTATGGTTTTAGCCCTGGCAGTGTATGGTATGACCTCCTGGTTTCAGTGGCAGGCGTGCTGATTGTACTGGCACACCTGCACTTGCTGTATCCCCAGAGTTGGCTGGCTGCTGTGAGGTGCAGCGATGCCTGTCCAGTTCAATCTGGAGCTGCCTGATGAGATCATCCTTGGTATCCAACTCCAACTCCAGCTCATCAATGAGGGCATCCCGCTGCCTGAGCTCCTCGATCTTCAACTGCAAAGCCAGCTGGAGGTCCCTCAGGGTGCCCATACTCCGGGACACAGCCATGGTCGCACACCTACACCGTGGAAAGGAGGAAAAGACATGGAGGGGTGTAAAAAAAGATTGCTGCGTGAAACTTGTAACAGCGGAGGAAGACGTGATAAAAAAAAAAAAATTACAGTGATCCATAAAAACGATCTAGGAAAAGTAAGTTTGAGAGAGAGAGAGAGAGAGAGAGAGAGAGAGAGAGAGATTCATTTTGGACTTACTTTTGCAGTCTAACATACCAATATTCAATAATTCCGGGTCCGGTTGCGGGGTGAGCTCCTATCCCTTGATCTTAGGAACACCACAGGGCGGTCAAGCGTCTGATTTTGTCTGATGTCAGCGATAAAAAAAAAAATGAACAAAATAATAAACGCGCCCCTTGCTCAGAAATGAAAGCGCGTAATTCTGAATTCCTTGATGAAATCAAACATTTTGTAAAACAATACGCGGACTATCCGCCAAAGCTCGGCAAAGCGTCAGTTTAGATAAAGGCTCAGAAAGCAGGATGAAGCGACGCGCCGTCAGCAGATGCGCGCAGCTGAGTTTGACAGCCCATAGCCTTCAGCAAAAGAACACATTTCTAATAACACTGCAGGATATGTTGTGCAGTAAGATAGGCCTATGTAAATGGCCAGAAACTGTATGCAAACTATATTTCAGGTTCTGGAGATACATTTTCTTGCTATGGACTATTGAAGGCGTGTAAGCTGTATCCAAAATGGGCCCAAATCATGACCAGTCAAAAATTTAAATTTCAAATACATAGGAGTCCTGAAATATCAAAGAAATCAGTCCTCATATAGAGAGTTATCATTCCAGACGCACCAAAATTAAGCTACGCATATAAAATATGCATAAATATTCCATTATATAATGCTGTAATTATTATGAAAAAGTGTGTTTATAGTGATCTTATGAATTTTTAAATCTATGAAAGGTTGTTATTACAGGCCTAAACCAGCCTAGTATTAGGGACCTAAAGTTTAAAGTAAACTTCATCCTGTAATAGGATTTCTTCAGTCAGATTTCATATTGTTTATTACAGCCATTTCACTAGACCATCCAAGCAGTTTTATTTTGATATGCGTAGGTTACTTTTTTAGGAGATGTCCCTGTCTTTTAGATTACCGGAAAAATTAAACTTAATGGCTCAAAATGATCCCTTTCCTCTGATGATTCATCTGATGCTGGTTACGGCGGGAAATGAGGACACTGATGTTGGTAAACCAGTTACGACCAGCATAAAAGTGTTCAAAATATAGGCTACAGTAAACCAGCAATCATGGTCAGAACATGACCAGCATAAGCTGTCCACCAGTAGGCTATTACAAGCTGGGTTGGTTGGTTAGTTGGAATTTCATTTTTTTTTTTTCTTTATTTATTTTCAACAGGGCAGCACACAGACATCTTGCTTTTGCACCTTTGAACTCTAGAGGGCAGCAGTGCGCCGTTGATGCGTCTACTCTGCCACAGAGCAGGAAGATGAAGAAAACACAGCTCGGTTTGGTCGGAAGTGCTTTCCTCAAAAAGCAACTTCGCGACTGCAGTCTTCATGGCGGCTCCCGGCAGCGAAAATAACCATGAGTCCGGCAAAGTGGAATTGTATCCTTTTTTCAGCAGCTCAGGACGGCGTGTCTGTCGCTCTAACGTACCAACTTGTAGGCTACAGTGTTTTTCAGAGTCAGCAGCGTTAGTTGCTATTCTGCAGAGCGTTGTTTTTTCGGGCTTTTTCAGTTAGCAAACGATAATTAGACGATATTAAGTGTGTATTATTGAATAGTAAACGTGGCGAGACCGTTAAGTTGAACAGTAATTCTTCTAAGGTTATTTCTGTAGAGTGAATGGGTAAAAGCTACACGGAGAGAAGAGACTTGATGACATGACAGCTGCACAAGACTAGCATAACTTGGGGGAAGCAAGTGTACTTGCTTTGCGCGTGCTTTTTATTCCCTCCGCGGTACTGACAGGTTTTATCAGATTTAGTGAAAGAGCAGTGCGAGATTTAAAATGAGAACTATGAAAGAAGAAGAAAGCATAAGGAGACTGTGTGTGCGGCTGTCACTGTTTTTCTATATCTTGGCATCTTGCGGGGATATGTGATGACCAGCACCACAAGAAGAGAGAGTATACACAAGGTGTTGTGTGTGTTTTTCTTCAAAAAAGAAAACATACCCAATCATCATCACTTCAGATATCCAGGAACTTAAATTTTGTATGCTGGTCCTAACAGTACTAATGCTTGTGCACTGAAAAATCAATAATTTTCCTGGAACAATTATTGTTTATACATGACTCTTCTTGCAACAATAAAATTATATATATACCTTAAGAAATTGTAACAATGATCTGGATTTATAGAAACCCAGCCTTTTTATATATAGCCTTTTTTGCTATTAGTTGATACTTGAAAAGATAGTTTAACATAACAGACATCACCTTTTCCAATGCATTTACAGGATTTTAAATGTGTTAACTTAGATGCCCTGTTTTTGAATATTTGTACTTGCTGGAATTCATCAATTTTATTTAAGCTTGAACATTGCTTATAACACCAAAACATACTGCGGACATGATCACACAAACCACCACCGAGATCAGATGTCTTTCACCTCATTAACAACAAAGTGTGAATGTGGGGCATGTCCAGTTACCATGTAGCAACTACAGAAATGGAAATGAACTTCAAACCAGGATGAACATGCTGATCAAGTAGGTGGCAGGCAGTTTGGATACTAACAGACTTGTCAGAGATGGATTGTCAGGATACTTGTTGAAAAGGGAAGCAATCAAGTTGTTTACTGCCAGTTTTGCAAATATTTTACTGGAGGCAAAGAGAAATCTGATCTGATCTAGACACAGCCTGGATATGACTTTTTAATGTCAGTTGTAAAAGGAGCCAATGAGGTATCATCTTCTCAGGCTGCCAGTGACTCCACCAAAAAAAAAAAAAAAAAAAAAAATGGTGGGCTTCACCAGTCTAGGTCCACATAACATGACAAGCAAAGCTGGTTTCTTTAACCACCCTGCAGTGCTTTGGACGTTCCCTTCCCCTCCTCTCGCGAGGCCCTCATTGCCCTCCAGTCTCTGTCGCCCGACCGAGAGCCACGGAAAGGCGGCATCAGCAAGCAGCTGACAGTATCTGGCAGCAAGTTGTCTGTGTGAGCGAGACCGTTCCTTACTCCTGCCCACTTTTTTCATCCTCGGAGAGTCAGAGTGTTGATGTACATAACCTCCTTTTCCCTACTCTTTGTCTTTCAGGAGGTGGAGTGCAGATGAGGCTCGAATTCTTCGTGTGTCGGTGTCGTCGTTTCTGGATCACTTATCACTGGTGGTGGAGACCATGGCGATGTTTGGTCCCCCTGTTCCCCAATGATGGATCACAAAAGATCCATAGTCATGCGCATTTCTCTTGGTTGTCTTATACTGCACTTCTGTTTTGAATAGGGTTCAAGTGTTACATCTGGAGGCAATAAGGGGTGAACACAGACAATATTGTGATTGTCAACTTGTTTGGTGTAGGCTTGAGTGTGAGCCTTTCAAATGGACATTTAAGGAACTGATATGTTTGAGCTGTATGTTTCTTACTGTGGAAATCTGATTGGTTGTTTAAGTGTAACTAAGGGGCAGGGGATATGGCTGTGGTTGGGTATTAAGAACTGAGACTTTCTTTGTCCCAATGAAAAGCAGCAGAGAGCTGCTAGTGCCTAATAAGATGACAAAGAATAAGTTGCTTGGGTTTTCACTGGTGCATTTAAGTATAGTGAACTCTATTGTATTGCATCAGACAAATAGTTTATCTTGATGTGTGTGTACAGCATTTTTTTAAAATGAAGAATAAACCTTTTTATATATATTTTTGGAGAATTGTTATTTACCCTGAAGCAGAAATGTTTGGTTGCAATGATTTAAGGTTCCAGAATTGTAATATTGTTCCAGGGAAAGAATCAACCATTCATAACTTCATAGCATTTATTTATTTTGCAAGATAGTGAAAAGATAAAGCACTTGTATTATGTATGGAAATAATGGGTACCAATAGGTGAGTTTGCAGTCAGATAATCAACAATTTAAATTATATATACACAAAGTACATTTACTTGATTGTGGTGTCTGGTTGGATTGAATGTAACATACTGGAATTTGTTATGGTCAGAATACATGCACATTCGATGTTTCATGGTAGATTCTACATGGTCCACATCTCAATAATGTAACTTCAAAGTAGTTTTGAGGTTCGTCTAATCAAACAAAAGAAATTGCATTGCTTTCAGCTCCCTAATACACAGAGTGATGAAAGCCCAGACACTGCTGACAAGATGTGGGAATATGATGAAACAGCCATAGTTTTGATGCACAGCAAATGCTAAAAGCTCCCTTTTATGGTGTCCGCTACAATGTAAACAGACTTGCCTTGAAGTCATGCTGCTATTATGGGCAGTTAATTGCTGGAGAACATAAAGGTTGAAACAGCAGAAAGGTGTTACGGGTCTCAGACTCAAAACAAGGTTGTTTTTTTCACCAAAGTGAGCCTGTGCATTTACAGTGAAAAAAGAAATATTTTCATACTTGTACAGAGAAATGGCCAGGTAATATCAACAGTAAATATTCAACAAAGACAGTTTCATATATATGCGAGCCTATATTGCAGAAAGTCTTGGCTAATGGCTTGAGAGGGCATTCATCTTAATGGAGCCCATTTGCAAACTGAAAACATTCACGTTGCTTTGCACAAGTAATTGATTTCAAAGGAATGCTTTGGAATGTAAGACTCATAATGTCGGTCTTTAACTCAGGACAATTGCACTGGAGAAAGATGGTTCTTAAAATGTGAATGTCCAGGTCTCTGTTCTTAAGTTAGATGACTAACAGCATAAATGACAAATCTATAATATCTACTAATACCAATGCTTTTACAGCTGAAATGGTGATACAGTGATAGCCCAGTAGGTGGCTCTGGATAATCAAATGTTCTACCCAACTCTCTGTTTTACAGGCCAGTCTTGTTTCAAAGCATAGAGATTGTCCTTCTTTAAGGTTGGTCTGAATAAAAAATAAAATAAAATGGGGTGTGAGATGCTGCACAAAGACTGTGGGAAAAGGGGAACAAAAAAATCTAAATTTTACATTTCATTCTAATAGTCCCAACCTCGTTTTATAGCTCTATTTATATATCAGGGCACTCAGCCAAATTCCCATTTAGTAGTCCTTGTCATAAAGAAGTTTGAGACTCCTGTGATTATCTGTACAGCAAGCACCTTTCTCTGCCAGCAGCTTTAACTGACAGAGTAATAATTCCAGGATGTCATCATGAAAAGGAAATTAAATCTTAACCATGAGCTACAGTTACAGCTTCAGAGTCGTGATGAAACTTAGCAAGTCTGTTACCAATACAGAGAATATCAAATGGCTTTTTCTACCATGTTGCAGTGTATCTATTTGAAAAGCTAGTTGTACATTCTCATGTTTTAAACAATTTCTTCAGCAGGGGTAAGCACATATTCTCTACCCTCATAATCTTTGTCAAGTGGAATTACATAGAATGAATATGGCAAGTATTACTGCTGCTGATTCTCATTTTGTAGACATGACACTTGCAGTCATGAAGTGGGTGTGCATGTGGAATTCTGTCAAGAAAAAATGTCTATTTTAATGTTTCTATATAACTAATATATATTCTCCCTGACAGATATATAAGTGTAGCTTAAATGGGTCTTTCCAGTGAGCCAGCATGAACAATAGCAGGACCCTGGCTCTGTTAGACCTAAATGGAACAGAACCTTCATTAATGTCATTAGTAACACCTGTGTTTACCTGCTATTTCATGTCAAAATAGCTGCTGTGAAAAAGGTCTATTATTCTGACATGCTATCCACATGAAGCACCAATGAACTTATAAAATGATTATAATTTCAGTCTCAGAATCAATACATCTCTTGCATCTCTTGTTTTGAGTGTGTTCAGTTTATATATGCATCAATATACTCAAAGTAGTGACGCTTAAGTCATGGCAAATTAGCACCTGAAAATGTATGCATTACCTGCTACATTTAGCACCATATAGTTTTCAGCTAGCAGGCGTGCTTACAGGGTGCCAGTAAGTGAGAGGTTGTTAAGCTGTGCTTGACAGTATTTTGCAGGGTGTAAAGACTGGACATATTTAGCACAGACTATACAGTAGTGCACTTTGTGTGGCAGCTATAACTTGTTTTTCCACTAACTAGAATTACAGTTAGGCCGGCCAGAGTGAATCACAAGATTCATGAACAAGCCAGGCCAAAATTTGTGGTCAGCTGAATTCAGCCTGCAGGCCTTGAGCTGGACATGTGCTTATATCACCACGGCTCCAGCAGCTTAGACAGACAGACAGACCAAAACAAGCCACTGTTCCACTTACCTTCTTCTAAAGGGTCACCAGTGGATAGAACATATTTCATATACTATGTCCATTAAGGCACAATATCAAACTTTCCAACCATGAAATAATACTTATCTGAGACAGGCAGATTGAAAGCCTGCTGAATTCACTTCTAGCAGTGTGACAAATACAACTACCCACCCACAGAAACACAGTTCAGAATATACAGGTAATCCTTCTTCACCTTGTGTTCACAATGATTATTAGCATTAATGAGGTCTTGCTGTATAATGGAAAGTGAAGCCAAAGACTTTTAAACAGCAGTTTAAAAGTCTTAGTTTATTATGATATTGCAAGGAAAACAAAATAGCTGGGTGCAAAAGAAACTGGAAGACATTTATAACATGCCCATCTTGTCAGACTGTATCAAAGGCTGAGAGAACAGTGTCCTATCCACTGTTTGAGATTCCCCAGACGAGAGCGTGGTGTCCGCATGGTTGCATTGGTTAAAAATATGTTTATGTCCACTGGAAGTGATGATTCAAAGCTGAAGAGCAAACGCAAAACTCTAGGCAAGCGTTCCATCCAGAGAAAAGAGGCAGTTTCCTACATTTCCCAGAATGCATTTAACAATGCCCCAGACACAGTGGCTGTGAACTTGTTGCATTCAGCTGTGGGTTACATATGTGTGTGGAGAGAGTAATAGTGACATGTGTTGTGGCTGCATTACATTCTGGTCTGCTACTGTCTGTGGAGGTGCTGGTATCTTTGTCCCTTCTTTAAGATTTCTCCTTGTGTAACTCTTGAATGTCTGTCCAAAAAAAAAGTCTTTGTGCTAAGCTAACCGTAGGAACTGAACCAGTGGACGTACAGAGGTGAAAATGGTATTGAACATCTTGTCTCAGTCTGGGTAAGTCGGAAAAAGGGTATTTCGCCCAAAATGTTGGAGTATTCATTTAAAGTTTGGTTATAAGTCTTAATTGTTGCTTCTCAAGGCAGTCTGGCTTTTCTCACAGTTTTAAGCAGGTTTTTAGTGATGGCTGTTTCGTAACTTTGTCTTGGTCTTTCAACTGAAAATGGCACAGACCTGCTGATTATCAAATATCAAGCACTCTCCGTCTATTCATATCACACTGAGATGCCAGACTTATGTGTATGGCAACATATCACCATTAAACTGTTTGTGAACCTGTTGTGATGGCCTCTCTAAACTTGACCAATTAGAAGTAGGGCCACAGTGGAGTTGAAAGGTGCATTGTACTGCCAACATACTGCATTTATCAAGCCACTCTGTGCCTCTTGGCTTCACTTTGCAACACCCAAATCCCCTTCCAAGTACATTTAAGCATGGTGAATTTGAAACTGAATGTGCAACATTCTCACATTTGCCTTGTATAAACACAAAACGTTGCAAAGAAGGGTATATGTGTCCCTTTTGTGCATAGCCAATATTTATACCTGAATAACACTGAATAAAAGTCCCATGGTGCCATTTTTGAACATAATTGAATTCATATTCACTTCAGTCAAGTTTATTTGTATGCAGTAGCTTCATTTGTGAAAGAAAGTGCAATCAAATACATTATATATGTGAAATGTAACACATAATACAGTGCATACGTTTGCTCTCATTCACTCTGTCCACTACATTATAAGTTAAAGTATCTATGAGAACATTCAGAAGGTGAATGGAGGCAGACACAAAGCTGGACAAGACTCTTTTTATCTTAAAGGCCATAGACAGTATCGTTAATTGCTAATTGAAAAAGATTGAAAAAAAAATTGAGCCAACCCTTTACTTATCTCTCATTAGACTGAAGGAAATTATCATTTTTATCTGCCTTTAAACATTGTAACTGATCCATTATTTAAACCTTATACTTTTAAACCAACATTCACCATTTTCAACCCAAATATGTGCAGAAAGAGATCTAGAGTATTACTCTTGAATTTCTATTTTCAAATGTTAGATGTGGTTTTATTACAGGGCTGGATCCTTTTGTTTTGAATGCACTCCACAGAATGGGTAAGGACGTGGCCACGAGGCGTACCCGTATGAGATGAGACGAGATGTGACTAGATGAGTAGAGATATGTTTTATTAATCCCAGAGGGAAACTCAGCTGTCATAAAACAGCAAAGGAGTAGTAGTAGAAGCACACACTCCACACCAGTACATGCAAGCACAAGTGACATATTGTAGGAACAAATGGCTATCATAAAAAAAGTGTCTCTCCATGGTCTGTGTGTTTGTGCACATATATGCATATGTTTGTGCATACTGATTATGGACTTTATATAATGGAGCTGTTGAATAGTCTGATTGCTCCAATCTGAAAGGAGCTCCTAAACTATGAAGTGACTGGAAAAATAGACCAGATGGAGCAGCCATTTTAACAATAATAATAAAAAGATTCCGTTAAAGGCAACAGTGAACAAATAGGGATGAAGCATATGTGACATACATGAGGAAGGATTTAAATGTGCTGAACATTTACAGTTTTAACAATAAAAATGATGTATGCATGGTGCATGATAGATCAAGTCCCATTTAATGGTTATATTCATTTTTAATAACAGAGAAGAATATAAGATACGATTTAAAAAAAAAGATGAGAGTCGTTTTAGGAGAAGTTAGATGGTACGAACTATAACTCAGCAGTTATAGTTTCTACCATGTAAAATCTAAGACATGTATTTCAAAGTCCGAGACATGTATTTCATATACACATGATATATTGTGTAAATAATAAAGCTTCAGAGTTACTTTAAGGTTTATTTTTTACACTTTGACGGAGCTAGGCTAATGACTCCTGTAGACTTCAAGTGTTTATGCTAAGCTAACATGAAATGCTACCCATAGGAACCGAACCAGTGGACGTCCAGAGGTGAAAATGGTATCGAACATCTTGTCTCAGTCTGGGTAAGTCAGAAAAAGGGTATTTTGGTCAGAGTATTCCTTTAAACCTGTCTTAAATCTATCGATACATCCTTTGTAATTTCTGCTAAGCTCCACTCCATGTTTCCTACCTCTCATCAGTATTTTTACATGGTTAAAATTAAAATAAAACAAGCCACTTGAGCAGCACATCACTTGCATCAGTTAGACAAGAAAGATTACAGTCAAGATGTGGCTGGGTCTGCATATCATCTTAGCAACTCTATAACTGTAATTTTCCTCTACTGCCCATCACTTCAGCTCCTCCACTGGGACATGGTCTGCTGAGAGTCTCACATTTTACCCGCATTCCATGGCACAAGTTCTCCGAGATGGTAAGATGTAAATCCTCCCTATAGCATATCCATGTCATCGTAAAAATGTGTGAAAGAATTATTTCCTGTCCTCAGGTCATCACTTCTTAATGATGTTACCAGGCTATTCTCAAGCTGAGCTGTTCTCTCTCTATTGGCATTGTTGGCAAAAGTTATCACTAATCACTAATACAAAACAGCCCTGAAAAAATAAATAAATAAATACTTCTGACCAATATCTTGGGCATTTTTCTATCAAGTTCAATTTCCAATGTAGCATTCCTTTTGAAAATGACTAGAAACAGCTTTAGCACATTAGTTTACTTTTTTTTTTGTTACCAAATATGTACAGTTCTCTTAAATCTTGTCTCAGACTCCAGAACAGCACTGAGAAAACTCTGAATTAGCACCGTCTTTATCTCAGACTTCAGTACAGTTAAGCTTGACAGCCTTGACAGCCCCTCATTTAGAAAATCTTGTCCTCGGCTGAACTCCCAACTCTTTTTTTCTCATAGCTGCCAATAGATCCCATTTAGTCGTAACACATCTGCCTCCTGTTTTGGTTTTGGTTCAAGCCTCCTCCTTATTTTCATTTTACTTGCTCCCCCAGAGCATTGTTACACATGAACAGGGATTTACATTAGGATTTTGTAAGCACGTCATTTGTGCAAATGGGACAATATTTAAATGTCAAAAAGCTCAACTCACTTGTTTCACAACAAACAAACAAACAAAACTTTATTCCCACATTTAATATGCTGTGTGGCTGCTACTGTCTTTGTTTTACCAGGTTGAGGAATGCCCATTGATTAAAAGCCTCCAGATATGATCTCTGTGTAAAACTGTGAATGTGCTTCCAACAGTTGGGACCAAGGTCCTTTCCATCATTTGGAAAACTCCTCCAAATTTGGCATTGATGTATGTGATGATTTACAACACTGCAAAAACGAATTCAAGCTTTGTCCTTCATATCTGATGAAAATGTCCTTAGGCACAATACATAGACATCAAAATGTTCAGTCCGGTCTCAGAATCTCAGAAACATTATGGCAGGCCCTCTGACTCACTCTGACTTGAAAAAGAGACTGTGAAAACATATTAAAACATCATAAAACCTGCAACAAAACCACAGCTGCAACGATAAAGTGTATGCTTAATTTTGGTGGTTACTCTGAACAAGGAAAGATATCCTTGATTCTGCAGACACAGATGAGAGCCGTGATAACCTGGGGTTATCAGGTTGTTTTGTTATAACACACTTCCAAAATAAATCATCCTTGACTTGACAGTGACATTGAGTGTTGATGGAGACTTAAGTTAATGTAGGGGCAGCATCGTGGCTCAGTGGCTAGCAAGAACGACCCAGATTTGTTCCGTGGCCCTACACCTTTCAGTGCAGAGTTTGGATATTCCTCCTGTGGTCTCTTGGGTTTCCTGCCCCAGTAACAAGGACAGGCAAGTCAGGTGGATTAGACAGTCTAGGTTGCCCATAGTTATGAATGTGATTGACTCTCAGCCCCTGTGATGGACTGTCGACCTGTCTAAGTCGTTTTTCCGCCTTCTGCATACTGTTATAGACTCCAGCCCCTGCATACTGTTATAGACTCAGAAACAGATCAAAATTTAAAGGAACACTCCGATGTTTTGGGCAAAATGCCACATTTCCAACTTACCCAGACTGAGACAAGATGTTTGAGTAAGGTCTTCACCTGCTCAATATGAAAAGTGCCCTGAGATAACTTCTGTTATGATTTGGTGCTATATAAATAAAATTTGACTTGACTTGACTTTGATACCATTTTCACCTCTGTACGTCCACTAGTTCAGTTCCTATGGGTAGGATTTCATGTAGTAATTTTAGGAGAACTAGGAATGTATAGTTCCTACCATCTTTCTTCTCCTAAAACGACTGTTTAAAAAAATCCAAGATGTGTATTTCAAATACATGATATATTGGGTAAATAAGACACCTTCAGAGTTGCTATAAAGGTTTATTTTTTCACTCTGACAGAGCTGGGCTAATGATTCCTGTAGACTTCAAGTCTTTATGCTAAGCTAACTCAAATGCTATCCATCAGAACTGAACCAGTGGACATACAGAGGTGAAAATGGTATTGAATATCTTGTCTCAATCTGGTTGTCGGATAAATGGTATTTTGCCAAAAATACCATTAAATAAATAAAAAATACCTTTAAATAAATAAAACTACAATAAATAATATGAAAACCAGAGAGTTGTGACAACTGCTGCCTACTCTTTTTCCCATTTTCCCAGTTTAGAAATGCAAAATGGGTGGGGAATGTGTATGACCTATTTATAAGTAGTTACTAGCAGTTAATGTTGTTGCTAACTTCTCAACAACTTGCAAATAGTGTGTGAGAGCATCCTCCAGTCTTACAGCCTCCTCGTGCATTTCCTAGCATTGCTAGTGTTGACTGCTTGATATTATCTTCTTACCTCACAGTGTTAATTCAAGCAGACTTAGTTGTATAACTGGCAAGGTTGGCCAGGATATTAACTTTCCAGTGTTGAAGATATTCATGTTACATTTGCTTGCACATAATTATCATATTCATGAAAAGACAGATTTGTCCACAGCTGGTAATGAGCTCTGCAAATGTGCTTATTCATGCAACAAATGCTCTCAGATAAGTGGGAGTATGTGTATGTGTGTGTGTGTGTGTGTGTGTGTGTGAGGGGTAGTGTGCCTACTCCAACCTGTCTACAAG
>OMKZ01028875.1:0-10405 GCA_900302535.1 Neoniphon sammara
ACCTTCAGTGCAGCAGAATTTTTTTGTAGCCTTCCCCAGATCTGTGCCATGCAACAATCCTGTCTCTGAGCTCGGCAGGCAGTTTCTTTGACCTCATGGCTTGGTTTTTGCTCTGATATGCATTGTCAGCTGTGAGGCCTTCTATAGAGAGGTGTGTGCCTTTCCTTTTTAATAAATTCTAAAATTTATTCTGTTTTCACTTTGTCATTATGGGGTACTGAGTATAGATTAATGAGAGAAAAATGAATTTAAACGATTGTAACATCAGGCTGCAACATAACAAAAGTGAAAAAAGTGAAGGGGGACTGAATACTTTCTGAATGCACTGTAGATCTATGTCCTCTGGGATACCATGCAATGCCACACGCCCAAGATGGAAACTGCTTTTTCATCCTGTGTGGTTAGAGGGGGCACACTGTAGCTGCCACTTCCAGTCTTACCCATTTCCCTTTTTTTTAAAGCTGCTGCTTCTGTCTTTGAGATACTGGAGAAGTCTCTCGATTTGTTTTGCAAGCTATGGCTGACTGCATTCACTTTATTTGTGATCTCTCTGGCATTGGTAATGGAATTTTTTAATTTACTAAAAGAAGAAGAAGAAGGAGGAGGTGGTTTCGGGGACCAAATGACCTCAGATTTGGACTCATTAAGCTGGAGGAAGTTTTGAGACATCCAACATTTAATATCAGAGAGATATTTCATAATATGTGAAAAACTGTATGTCATCACCTTTAAGTGGGACATAGAACTGGATGTCATCTGCATAGCAGTGGGAATTAATATAATCGTGGATGATCTGACCCAAGGGAAGCATATAAATAGAGAATAATAAAAGGACCAAGAATTGACCCTTGTGGAACACCACATGAGAGGGGGGTGGGAGATGAAGAGACTTCTCCAATTATAACAGAAAAGGACCTATCAAAGAGGTAAGAGTGAAACCACGCAAGAGCAGTGTGCTTAGTGCCAATCCAGTTTTCCAGGCGATTTATAATAAGTTGACCATATCAAAGCTCAAGTACAGCAGAATTAAAACTGAACAGCCCCCAGAATCAGTGGCAAGCATTAAGTCCTTTGTAACCTTGATAATGGTTGTTTCTGTGCTATGCTGGGCACGGAACCCTGATTGAAATTAAAATACTACAGTTGTTCATATGTTAAATTAATTGTGAGGCTACAGACCTTTCTAAAATTTTGGATAGAAAAGATAAGTTCAAAATTTGTCAAAGATTTTTTAAAACAAGAGAATCAAGTGTGAGATCCTTCAGGAGAGGTCTAACTAATGTATGTTTAAAACTAGAGGGGAATGAGCCAGTGGACAATGACCAGTATGTAATAGAAATAGTATGTTGTCCAATTGTCTGAAATGCCTCCTTCAGAAACTTAAAGGGCATGATGTCTAATTGGGAAGTGGATGAATTCAAATGAGAAATTATTTCTTATAAGTCCCACATTGAAATCTGCTTAAAGCCAGACATACAGGCAGAGGGTGGGGCACAGATGCAAAGAGTTCTGATTTCAAGAACAACCCTGACCCTTATGTCACCCATTTTATTGAAGAAATTATGGAGAATTTGCTCACACTTCTCAGTGGATGCTTCCATGTGCAGATTAGGATGAGGAGTAACCATATAGTTAGTTGTTTGAAATAAAACCCTCAGGTTTCGGTAGTTTCCTTCAATCAAGTTGGAGGAATAGGAGTGTCTTGCTTTCTTAACTGCATGCTGATAGACCAGCTTCAAACTTTTAAGGATGCCAAGTGATATCTCATGTTTGTCTTTCATCCATTTTTGTTCAGCTTTCCTACGTTGCCTCTTTAAATCCCATGTGTGATCATTAAGCCAGGGCAAGGTGTTCGATTTTACATTTTTCACCTTGATAGGGGCAATATCATCAAGGATCGTCTGGCATGTCCTATTAACATTATTTACTAAATCATCAGAAGAGAGCCCATGCTGATTAAAAGTATTGCTGGCAGAAGTAACTGAGAATATTTTACAGAGTATTAGCTGACTTGGAGTTAAAGGAATGAGAGAGGGTTGAAATCAACACGAATAAGAACTGCATCATATTTAGCTGTAATAAATGAAAGAAGTTCAGAAAATTCATGAATAAAACCAGTGTTAATCTTAGGTGGTCTATAAGTTAAAATGTAGAGTACAGGGAGCTGGCTATCTAATAAGGAACCCAGACACTCAAACGAGGAAAACTATTAAGAGAGACAATGGAACATTTATACTTCTTATTGAAAATGATAGCTTACCTACCTCCATAACCCACAACAACAGACCAAAAGACATCACTTTATGGGAAAAAGTCAATTCAAGAAAAACACATGCATTCATACTGTTCCATGCAAGCTAATAAAGACTTAAATTGTCTGAAAGGGATCAGCATGTCTAATTTTAAGTGTCTCTGTAAATTATTCCACTTGTGTGGGGCATAATGTAAAGGCAGTTTACTGATCTCACTGCTTACACGCTGATTTTCGAGAACTAAATAGTCTTGTGACCTGGTGGAGTGTGAGCATGACTTGAAATTAATAAGAGATGTAAGATATCCGGGGAGTTTACCAAGAAGTGCATTATAAATAAACAGAAGGCAATGCTGTTCCCTTTTTACTGCCAATGACTGCCACCCAACTTTCTCATATAGTTTGCAATGATGTGTTCTAAATCTATCCCCAAATGGAAATGAGTGCAGCACAAGAAGACGGCAGAATTGCTCAGGGCCTTTTCAAACAATGGGTGTTGGGCCAGAAAAAAAAAGTTTTGCCCAGGCCCTGGATTGTGACTGCTAGAGACTCTAGTTTATTCTAGTTTATTTATCGGAGTTTAATTGATTATTTATCCATGATGTCATTGGTACCCAAATGGACAATCAGTGTATTAGCTGAGGGGTGGAGCTCTCTGACCACTGGTGACATATGAGGAAGATAGTAGGTGATAGCACACCGGAGCTCAATAGATCTGATGATGGAATCCCCAATTATTAGGATTTTTTTGTTTTCTTTCTTGACACTACCCACTATAGATGCAGAGTTTGGTGAAAAGAGGCAAAGAGATTTCTGTATGACTATCATTAATCAAGCTAGCCAGAGTAGCATCGGAGACAACAGAGTTAATTGGATGAGTTTCACCTGGAAATGAAGGCAGAGTGATAGAACTGTTGGAGATGACCTCACCACTATCCAGAGCAATGTCCAGGGCCACATAATGCAGGGGGGTCGGCGGCTGAAGGCTAGTTGTAATCAAAGTTGGTGACCATAGGAGGGGACAGATGTCAAGAACGTTTCCCATGAGATTCCAGGCTTGTCAAGGCGTTTCACTTGCCATCTTGGAATGGACCAGGACAGGCAACTCTGGAGCAGTCGGTGTAGGTGTATAACCAGTGGCTCCGTTAGCTTTTCAAGTGGAGAATGTTTGATAGTGAGAGAATCAGGGTGTAGCATAGCCAACTGGGAGGGGAGCAGGGATTGCTGCTAGAGGACACCGTCTAGGAGGCTCTTGATTGTCTGGAGTTCAGACCTCAGATTGGATAGCTCAGACTCCAATGAGGTAAGTGGAGACATGCTATAGAGAGAAAAATAACTGCCATTACACAGAACTAAAAGTAATAAGCTGTGTCGTAGCAGTTAGCTGTCAGCAATGAGCTAGTGTTAGCTGTAAGCAAGGAGGTTCCAATAGCACTTACATGCACAGGCTCCGCTTTTGGAGCCTAGTGCAGTGATCTGGTTTAGAAGTAGTTATGGTTGCACAGATAGAAGGTTCAGAGGGCAGAAGCTTACCAACACAGGCCCAAAACTGGGCCCGCTGCAAGAGTGTGGCTCCGGTCAGTTAATACTGGTTGAGTCGCAGGGCAGTCACAAGGACATCTTTGTGTCTTTCTGCCGCTTCCATAAGAATGTCCAAATCATTTTTCTGGAGCTTGTGCGCCATTTTTGAACTTCTGTTGCTGACATCACTTACAGCTAACACGTGCTAACACGCTGCCCTTCTCCATGTGGCTAAGGGCAGCAGTTGCATCCAAACCGCCAAGGCATATGCAGAGATGGAGAAGCATATAACAAACCGAGGCATTTGCACTTCTTGTTATAGAGTAGCACGTCTTTTCCTATTTTCAACTTTTAGTCAGACCAAAGTGCTGATAAGAAGGTGATTAAAAAAATTAATGTAGGTGTACAATTTTGAGGATTAAGACGTAAGCTATATTTGGAGACCGTCATAAATATTTCATAGTCATAGTCATAAAAATATTTTGCTTTTGGTATTTTGCTTTATGGTTTTCTCACCCCTTATTTGCCTGCCTCATTTTTCAATTTTTGCTTGCATTTGTTAAACTCTGCTCAACTGCTGGACTCAATTGCTTTGTTCTACTAACACAACTCTCCTGTTGCTAGAAACCTGGAACTCAGAACCACAAACCATACTTAACCTGCCGCTCACCTGTTCCGTTCTTTGTCCTCAACTCCTTCCTTGCCCCTGGAGCCTCTTCTACACTCTTCACTACATTGTAAATTGTTGTTTGTTAAATCAAATCTTCAGAATAACATTTTTAACCAATTTGCTGTCTCCTGTGTCTGCTGTAGGGTGTTTGCCTTGCCTTGTGACATGGAGTGCTGTTCCACTTTTCCAGTTTTAGCGAATATTTATGAAACAACAAACATATATATTTCTGTGCCACCTGTCAGCCCTGGGGATGTTGTAATTTTTCTATGGTGTCACATTTGAAACATTTACCTTGACACATCAGGGGGTGGGTTGGATTTGTCACCTGCTTTCTGCCCACACATGCTCTGTCCACTGACTAAATCAAAGGCACCCAGTCAAATTTGCATTAACCTCAATGACAAATTGTAGACCCCAGATACCATACCATACCATAATAGGAATGCAACTAAAGATAGTGAAAATACAAACTAGCTACAATGCTGTGGAATATCTTGCATAAAATAAGATCTGCATATAAGTTGTTGGTTTTGAAAGAGCATGCACAGTCTTTTAAAATAAATATTCCAGCATGTACCAACTGACAAATATGGAGGCCTACCATTGTACCACACACCAGCCATGGTCCTTTATCAAGGTATTCCATCTTTACTCATCTTTAATTAATAATGTCGCATGTGCAGTGACCTTGATAGGTTGACACGGTGCCTCATTTGTGGCTCAAAAAACTGCTACCACAGTGCTGCTCAGTGCTGCTCATTAAAACCACTCCTAATGGCTCATTACTGTATATTCTAAATCCATATTCCTATATGTAGGCATGATACTTTAATTCCCCAGAGGTAATCACATCGTTAATTACAGTTATGATAGAAAGATTGACTGTGTAGCAATGAAACATGAGTTCTAGATGTATTTGTGAAGATGAAACTGGTTTAATTTTGGAAATTTGTAGCCATTGATGTAAAACAATGGTCAGACAACAGCTCGGTATTTTCAGTTACAATCTCAGTAATTCTTGAAATAATGTGCAGTTACTCAAAGGAAAAGCAAACTGTTCTCAGACAATTTTTTCCTTTGTGATAGCCTGCATATGGAAGGTACCTGTTTCAAACATCAATACTGACCAAGAAAATGTGTTGAGTAAACGTGATAAGGTGTGAATGTGAGTAAGCATAGCAGTCCCCTCGGGCTGTTATTGTACAGTAGCCTACTGTAAATGAGTTCTTAGACGACACGCCTAGTTAAACAAAGGTTAAAAATGTATGAATGAACACGTCATGCTCTTTTCCTGTGTAAATAATGGGACATTTTGTGATTATATGTTTGCACACAACATGAATCTCCATTTTGTTATTGCAAAACAGTATATCAAATTGAAAAAAAAATGCTGATTAATAAATCAGCAGTGCATTGATAATCAAGACAAACATACAGTTCATGGATCTTTTATAAAATTTTGACATTATTTTCGATATAATGCAATGGCTAGCTTCCTAGGTAGATGGGTTTACCAAACATGCTGCCACACCATCTACCATCCCGTATCTGTAATTAATACTCTGCTTTGTAATTAACTACTTCTGTTTGTTTTTCTGGATTAGAGACGTAATGTTCTCTTGCCTAAGAATCCTATACTCATCATTGGATATAGGAATGATTGTATAAGAATATTATTAGTAATTGTATACAGATATTATACAAATATACAATATACAATGTATACAGTATTATTGACAATTGTATACAGAGTTAGAGGGTTAGGGAAATACTCTAATTGTACCTACAGGTGTTTACCTATGACAGCCATCACAACAGCGGTTCTGATCAAAATGACATTTCTGCTTCATTTGCACAGCTTACATATTGTGTAAGAAGTGATCAAATTCCAAGGGTGTTAGCACCACCGTTGTAGAACATTTGAGAGGAACTGGTTGTTCAGAGCATCCTCCCACAAAAAAACACCTCCACAGATCATTAGTTTCTACCCTGTAATATGACCCACAGGAGCGTTTCCTAAATTAAAGAAATGGTCCTGTGGGCTGTATTAGAGGGTAGCAACAATCGACCCATGTGGTTGTATGGGTTGGAAGATGTGTTGGGCTGTTAAACGTACACAAACATATGCACAACACTTTGCTGATTATTGTGTAGATGCAACGCCACTGGACTTATAGAAAAAAAAATGGTTCTTTATGTGTCAGGTAATTTAATGGGTCATTGTTAGCTTGGACCAGAAATAAATGGTGATGCCATGGTCAACATTGAAGTGAGAAGCAGAAATTTTGCAGACACAGCTGCATGCAGAAAAAGGTAGAAGCAAAAAAGGAGAGGCTATCTGAACTCTTAGGAGCTTAGGGTCATTACACTTTTGACATAGTTGCTGTGTGCATGTTGTAGCCTATTATCTAGAATCGTATAGGTTTCATGTTGTCGGAAGTAAGCCTCCCTTTTTTTGTCCACAGAGGATACACAACCAATCGCTAGAGCACAAGCAATTTGTAATGGGGTTAAAGCAATCGTCAAGCACACGGATATCAATTCCACAGTTTTCCTTTACACTGGCATGCATATGCTACACTGGCTGGATGTTCCACAGGGAAATTCAAGGGTTGCACACTTCTTGGGGTCACAATGGTTTTTAGGAGGGAGAAATGCTTTCATGCACAGAACTCCGATTTGTGCCTGCATTACCCCAGGGACAACACTGCAAATGCTAAATAAGGACAAGAGCAAATGCCTGGATTGCAATGAAAGCTGGGACTGTCTTCTGTGTGGATGGACAAAAAGACCAGGCTTTGCTGGAGGTGCTATTTAATAATTCATGGCTGTATATGATTGGCTGCAAGCGCCAGGCCCTTTCCACAGCCCTACAGGAGCATCTGTTTGCCTTGCATGGAGCAGCTTGATGTGAAGCAAGTCTTTGACGCGGATATTTAAGTCCTGAGTTCTCAAAAACTTGCTGCTTTGCTGATGAGAAGAAAATGGATTGTGATGGATTGCTGCCACATCCCCTTCTAGGCTTCTGGATGTCCATGTGCAAGCAAACATTGCCCTGAATCAACAGTCAACCATCTATCCAATATCCAGGCTTAGGACTATGATCAGTAAACACTGGCTCCACACAAAAATAGGCAATTACTGTTTGTTTTGTTGTCTAGCTATTCTTACGTTGTTCGGCTATTAATTTTGTCTTTCCAAAATCAGAGCTTGTCAGTTGTTCCCATCTGTAAGTCTTAATTCCTGAAAGAAAGGTTTCACTGTTAATACCATTAACAAAAATAGTGAACACACTGTGATTAAGAAGCTACATAAGTAAGAAAAAGCTGCAGTTCGGAATGTTCCAATTCTGTGTGACTTGTGTCCTTCTTGTGGCGATAAATTAAACACCGTTTGAAAAATATAGTTCCCGGTTGCACCGCGGAATACCTTTTAATCTTTATGTGCAGTGAAAAAGAGGAGAGAAAAAAATTGATAGCCATGGAATCATCAGACAAGGTAATTGACTATGTTATCATTTCATTCGGTTCGTTATAAAATGTGGAAGTGTGGAAGACGTTAAACCCATCACCTTCACAGTGATCACACTGGCAAACAATGGAGGAAGTGGTAGCTATGTAATTCTCATTGACTTCTGTGGTTTGCATGGTTTGGTAAGGTTGATCACACAAGCATTCCACAGTGGAGCTGAGAGTAACTTTGCTTCCACAGTGCTTCGAATTGAACTTAGTTAAAGTTAGTTCAAAGCTGAAGCTACTCTCATTGATGTCACTTTAGCGTAATCAGACTAAACAAATTGTCAGAATCTATTAAGGTACAACAATAACTACATGGAGCAATAAGCTGTGCCCATTGAAACTGGCTCTCTGAGTGGAACTTTACACTTTGTGCCATATAATTCAAATGTGATCGCCACCTGAAGGTCAGCTGTGCACCATATTTCCGCAGAAACCAGCATTGCAATCTTGGCAATAATGCAAAATGCAGGGAGTTTTATCGGTGGGGGACAGCCTTAATCGTCATGTGAACTTATCTGACATTTGATTGAACCTGACCGCTTATTTATATGTAAAAGCTATGTACTGTAGTTTGAAGTCTGAGGTCATTGTCACACATATATTCCTTATCTGTTGATATTACCATATCCTGTCTACGCTGATAGATATTTTCAGACTAGAGGCAGCATTTTGCTATGGCAATGCTGATAGATTAGCGATTGTGATACTTTAAGTTCCTTATCTGCATTTTTCTGTCACCTATCACAATTTATTTGAAGTCAGGAGGAACTTCAGAGTCTCTGCTTTCATGAAAAATAGTACTGCAGATGTGAGCAGAGCATGGGTATTGTTACCACACTGTAATGGCTACTCCTGCACAGGTATAGGAAAAACAATGCAAAGGATTAAGAAGAAACTGATGGGGAACTGAATTTGAACTGGATTTTAACAACAGATCTCTCTTCACGGCATCCAACCACAAAGCAAAAGTAAGAGTTTTATGTGGACAAAGGCATATCCACCCATTGAAAATAAGTGACACCGTCTTTTACAAAATTATAGGTAGAAATTTCTTTTGGTACCTTTTAAAGGACAGTTAAATAACGTAACTCCAATGAGGCAAAATAATTTCACAGACTACACCCTCTTTTATTGATATATTGAGTAATGGATTAGAGGTGTTATTGTTTTTCCCCAACGTGTCATGGACACTGGTTGTGTGAGGAACAGGTATATTGATGCAATAGCAAAAAAAGAAAAAAAAATGACTCTATTGATCTATTTCAAAGCACTGCATCTTATCATGAGAGAAAAAAAAAAAGATTCCAAAGAAATTTTCGCACGGTTTATTAATCCGTTTCTGGCAGCTTGCTCGCTTAAAGTGATCACATTCAAGCCAATTGTGAGAAGCACATTCGTCTTCATCCTCTAGCCAACCAAGAGCCTCAACCACTGAAGGGCTCCAGATCACAACCATGGCTCCACTGAGGAGAGTGATAGCCTTAGAGGTCTGCCCACCAGCCTCCCATCCATCCACCACTGCCTCTTAATCCTATCTGTGAGCGAAACGCAGCTGGGGGTCCTGATCGCCTATGCCACCCATACTCTTAACCCCTGCTTCGAAGTGTACGCTGATTTAGAGCATGAATCATCAGTGTAGGATTATACAAAATGACTCATGTCAGCCAAAGGATATCCACTGTGCATTTCAAAGGGCGTGTTGGCGGAAATATTTTTCAATACGTGTGGTTGGTTGGACAATACTGGAGAGTAGATCGTTGTTATGGCAAGGACCCAAGGATAAATATAGCTGATTCACTGACACAAAACTCCTATCAAAACCTTGGCATCATAAACTGCGTGTTGGGATTGTATTGTTTGGTTGGTGTTACCCTAAATGTGTTTCTAAGCCAACCGTGCTAAAAGACGACACCTGGCATCAGAGGAAGTCCTTGCGAACCTTCACGGTGCTCCTCCTGTGATCTTCAAAGATTTTCCTGTCGTCGTTCGCCACCAAATCGGATCGTGATCATGGACGGGTTGTTATTTTTCGCGTGTATCTGTGTGAGTCTGATAACAGGGAGACGTTAGGTGCCGATGAGAGCTGGTGCGTGCCACAATTAAATGAGGCACTGTGATAGATGTTTGTAAAGGTAGTTGACATGCACCCCACTGATACACTATCCCTCTCATTACTCTGCTGTGTTCAGATCTTGGCTATCTTCCCGCTGCATCAACATCCTGGCTTTTTTATCCCTCCTCATCTTCCTCAGCCGTGTTCCCATGTTGTTTATCTATTTGGCTCTGTGCAAGAGCAAGGGACATTACTCAGCGTTCGGATATCCAAACCAATCTGATTGCAGCGGCTTCCGTGGCTTCTGTTTCCACCCCTGCGTTTAAGCTGTCCAACTTTACCTGCAGTCTTTGCAGATGGAGATATGGTAAATAATTTCATTAACTGTC
>OMKZ01028877.1:37863-54577 GCA_900302535.1 Neoniphon sammara
CCCCTCTGGCTGTCTTCTTTTGGTGCGCATTTCTCGCTTCTTCTCTCCCTTCCCCCCTACCTTGATTTCTCTCTCTCTCTCTCTCTCATTTTCACTCCCCCTCAGCTCTCCTCTCTCTTAAGCCTCCCCTGTCTATCTACCATGTTCTCTCCATCCCTTCCTCTCATATGTGTGGACTTCTAGCGATTGCTGAATTGCAAACCACATAAACAAGACGTTTATAAGATGTACTTAACACTGCAGTGTGGAAATGCCGTTTTTTTTTTGTGAGATCCTTTGACACATTGAGTTCTCTCTGTCTCTCTCACCCTCTTGCTCCTTCCTCATGTTTTCCATTTTTCACTCTGTCTCCCTCTCACTCCATCCCACTCTCCCAATCCTCTTCTACCCCTTTCTCTCAATTCAAGTGTTTTATTGTTATGATGATGATGCAGACATACAACTGCAGCCTACTCCCCCCTCTCCTCCCTTCCTCTCATTTCCCCTATTGGCATGAATAGAAGAGAGCGAAATGATACCCAACCATATAAAGTGAATAAATGAATGAATACATAAATAAAAACAGTACCTGAATGCAAAACACAATGTCAAAGTTGAAATCAAAATACATCCGAAAATAAAATCTCTGTCTGCTGATAGGGATTTGTTGTTGGTGTTATACCTGTCACTACCATGAACACATCTGGTGGTTGCTATAGAAACTTGTCACCTAGCAGCGGCACACATGTAGTTGCTATAGGGACAAAACATCATGTGACATTTCCTATAGATTAGGTAACTTGTCATTATCATGCATTACAGTGCATCTCCTCTCATGATACATCCAGAGGATTTCATCAAAGCGGTCTAAAGCCGTGCAGAATGCTCTTGGGACCACCTCGGTTCTGAGAGACATGATTTCCTGGTAATATTTTTTAAAATGCAACCTCTGTATTGTAGGACTGCTGCTGGCAACAGAATGGATCTTGTTCCTGAAGGGTCTTATGGTGACTTGTGCATGAATACTAATTAAAAAAACTAAATGTCAGTTAAAGCTGTGAAATGGAAAATGAAGCTGCAGGAATTCAGACTGTTCATGAATTTTGACTGATATTAGGTGGGAAATAATAATATTAATATTCATCAAGTCTCGGTGCCATAGCCAAATATTAAAGGACCATTTCAGCATGACAGGAGATGCTCATTTCTCACATTTTCCATCAGATTGTTTTCTATGCACGTTTAAAGGACATAATCAGTTTTGCCATACTTCTCAGTCTAATTTGGCCTGTAAAGATAATCCACTACTGAGAATGAGAAGCCAACAATTGCATTTTGTAAGTTACAAATATCAGGCTAAAAACTTTAAGGAAGTTCAGTTTTATATTTATGTCCACATTCAGTAACACTGTGAGAGATCAGACAAGACAAGGCAGGAGGGGGCGTTTTACTTCTGCCAAAGATGCTCTAATAAAGGCAGATGATGCATCACAGTCTGTGCCAATTGCATGAAAATGGCATACATTTCCTGTCAGCTAAGAGGGTGTGGTCAGCTTGTTTTATTTATTTGCCTCGTGACATGTCTACAGCAGAGCACCAGCAGATAGCTGGAACAGAGCAGGTCTCCAGCAAATTCACTTTTCTCCTTATTAGTCAATCTGAAAAATACCAATTTAGTGTCAAAATGCTTGGAAGATCTGTGGCTTGTGAAAAATGGATCCAATATTTGCTTCTGTGGGATGTAAGAATCAGTCATATTCATCAGCCATTGGAGTGAGTAGACCCAGAGCCTGCTGTTTGTCCCATGTGACACAAATACATGAAATGATGCAGAGGTGGGCCATCTCACTTCTGAACGGCCTCTGAATTTTGCGTTCTGTTTGTGAACAAACACACCAGTTTCAATCATGATGTGTCCTGTGTTTTCCTACAACGCTGCCATGGTTTTATTTCCGAAGTAAGCCTTTAAACAGCCTCTGCAGTTTAGTTAAGCTAGGACAACCCAGTCTAGCCGACGCACAAACCAAATCATGATCCACTGGCTTTAGTCCATCAAATGAAATGGAAATTTGAGACAGATGTTTGCAGACAGGTAGGTACGCTTTCTGTCTGCAGGGAACATTACAAGGCAGTGTAGATGGTTATTTTGTTATCATGTGACAGCTTCTCAACATCAGGCACTTGAGTCTTGTCATTGGCAACAGACCTCATTGAACTCTCCAGAAGCAAAAACCCATTTTCTGTAGATAAATATCTCATGTTTTGGACATTCCCACCTGTCTGGCCTCACCTTTTAGCATGCATGACAGGCACAGACCCTATGACATGTATTCTTGTGTGGATTAGCTGTGTTCTAATCTTGGTGAGCATGATAAATGAATACTACCATGCTGTAATTTCAGAGGTGCAGCACACATTGTCCACAACTCAAAGCCTTGGTGGATGGTTACTTATTAGACTGGTGCGTCTGTTACCATAGCATTTCGTTCTCTCTGGTCTACTTGTTTCTGACTTGTTAGGAGGACAGATGCACTTGACTTGTTTTCTGCCTTATCATCACTGGCAAGAGAGCGCTTCACTCTCCATTCTCAGCCCTTGTGTCCATCTCTGCTTTTTGTCCATTTTCTTTCTAGAAGACATGTTATGAGTCAATTTGATTTTTTTTTTTTTTTTATTATTGCTGGGGCTTTTGCACAGCCTTTCAGTTGCCAATCTTTCCTTAGTGCTGCACCTAGCTGTGATGCATTGATGTAGGCTTTCAATGTAAGCCTTCAGCTCTCATTGCGCTCCATCTTCCCACAAGTCTCCCCTTTCATCCCCATCTTACTTCTCTCCTCATTTTTTGCCATCACCCTCTTTTCTCCTCTGTCTTTCTCCCGCACTCTCCTCCATCCATATCTCCTCTTTTTTACTAAATGACAGAAATCTCTCCCCCTGTTCTTGGAGCACTGTGTGGGTTCTGCTTGACACACGCTAAGAAGTGGAAGGAGAGAAATGAGAGTGAGTGAGAGAGAGGGAGAGAGAGCAGAAAACTCGAGAAAGGAGGCTGGCTGTGTTTGTCCTTGTGTGATTCACCATCTGTGGTAAACCACTCTCTTAAAAACCAGTATTAACAATAAGATGATCGACATGAAAAAGACATTAAAATGTGTGAGAGAGACAACAGAGGGTAGGAGGAGAGGATGACTGGTCTTGTTGTGTGTGATTCACAGTCCCCGTTTGAGTGCTAAAAGCATTATCCGATTCTAAATCTTAAGAGAGACTTTATTGCCACGAGAGAGAGAGATAAAGTAAAAAGAAATGGAGGAAGGGCAGGGACAGAGAGAGGAAAGTGACCGAATGAAACATAAAGAAAATGAGAATTAGGAACAGATTAAAAATAGTTCTGAAAAGACAGGAGGTGAGCAGAGAGAAAGAGGCATAAGAAATAAGATGAGAAAATAAGATGTGGGAGAGGAAAAGGAATTAAAGGGGCAAAGAAAAAAAAAAGTCCTGGGTCACAACTATAAAACACTGAGAGAAAGACAGAGAGAGAGCAATGGGAGGAGAGAGAGATTTACAGATAGTCTACTCTTAGGGGAGAGAGAGAGAGACCTAGAAAGTCAAGGGTCATGGGTGTGTTCTTGTTCCCATGCTAAATCTGGTTTACCCTCTTATACACACATGCAAAAACATAAACACACATGCAAATGTGCTCAGGCACACAAACACCCAATAACTGCACAAAACTGCCAAGCCACACGATAACAAATATTGCATAGCACATAAAGAAATTCATACACAGTCACTTTCCGACTGAAAACATCACGTCACAATAATAAAACAAAGGAACACCTCACAATAACATTGTAACTGAAAGTAAGACCTCACAATAATATTCTAACAAAAAGTAACACCTCACAGTAACATTCTAACAGAACGCAACACCTTACATCAACATTCTAACAAAAAGTAACACCTCATAATAAAATGCCAACCCTAAGCAACACTTCACAATAACATTCTAACGGAAGATGAAACCTCACAACACTCTAACAAAAACTGAAACTTCACAATCATCTTCTAACCCAACGTAAAACTTCACAATCACATTTTGACAAAGTAAAACCTCACAATAACATTCTAACAGCAAGCAATACCTCATAATAACATTCTCACCCAAAGATTTTTTTGTGTGCCTGTAGAAACAGCATCAGTTTCATGAGATTATAGTCTTACTTAACTGTAATAACTTTGTTTGCAACTTATTTTTGTTTGAAACAACTGAACCAATTCTCCAGCACATGGGAGCTCGCTCCATGGCACAGCAGCTGAGAGCCTCTGGAGTCACTAAATTAGAATGGATAAATAATGGCTCATTTTCCTTACTTGGTAGCTTAGATGGCTATCATAAAAATAAGCATGGTTTATTTTGTGCATTTCATGAGAGTTGGAATGTTCAACAAACTGCTTCTAAACAGTTCAATGATATGATATGTGAGTGATAGTAATATGTCACATTTCTTTGTTTTTCAATTGAAATTAAGAAAGGCTGTTGCTGAAGAAATAAGCAACAGCCTCATTTCTCATAAGATCAAGTTGCAAGAATTTATGAACTTGAGAAATGTATACAAGCATATGCATGCATGCATGCGTTTGCTTTGTACATACTTGGCACTTGGCAATTTACAGTGAGTGAAACACATTTCCTCTCTGAGTCTAATGCACCAAAGCAAAGTTCAAGTTCCTTAACATTAACAAAATTTCTATAACAGCTAAGTCTACCACCCAGATGACCATTCAGTAAGCTGGACTTTTGCATTGGTGAAGAGGCATTTCCCCCTGGTGCGCACAGGTTTTTCCCACCTGGTTGGTATTTTGGTGCCTTTCTGTGAGCTTGAGTGAGAGATACAATATGGGGCATGTTAGCAGAGATCAAGCAGCGGAGAGCAATTTTGGTGTCAAGGATTACTGGGATTTACTGTTGTTCAGCCACCTGTTCAGACTAGGTCAATGGCCACTGATTCAGAAAAACACAGGCCTAAAATTATAGCCAATTCACTGGTTTAATTTATGAAGAGTGCTGATGCACATTTACAGCCAACATTTCTACAGCAAAGGTAGCAGCATGTCACCCATCAAAAGCCCTGTCTATGAATTTGTACCAGCCACATTACCTTACCAGAATTTGAATAGAACTGGAATATCTGCGGAGTTTTATAGTCTGCTGAACGCTTTTCTGCACAAGACCGTGTTGTTCATGGGAGTCCAGATTAATGGCCATTTAAACCCAAATGAAGGCTCCCTAAATAGGCCTATGTTATACTATTAATAGAAAGCTGAGCAGCTGGCAAGAAGCGAGACTGTGATTCATGTGTTCTGCATTCCAATCATAACAACAATAACGGTGTTAATAATGGAACATATTGACGATATATTGACAACAAATATTGTTCAAAACTAAATTCAATTAAAAAAAGGGAACAGAATTCAAAAACAGTACAGAATAAACAATATGGATCAATTTTCTTTTTTCTCTTTCTCCTACCCATCTCCATCAGATAATGTCAATATCTCTGTATCTAACTTTCTTTCTCCCTCTCTCTCTCTCTCACACACACACACACACATACACAGCAATAATGCAACAGACAAACATCCTGTAAGGGTAAATGCATGGCTATATACAGTAGGTGTGTGCGTGTATGTGTGCCACACATACACACACCACTGCTCACTGTTGCCCTTAAGGCTGACAGCTAACGAGACCATCATCAGTAAACAGAAAAATGGAACAGATTGTTTTTCTCAGTGTGTTTACGTTTGTGTGCTTATATCTGCACAGATGACTGTTTAGACTCAAGCATACTTTCTCTGTCACTCTTCAGAAAGACTGAAACGTTGACACACTTTCCTGCTCCACACTTTAAAAGGGGGTAGACACTTGTCACCTGCAGCAAAAGTCATTGCTGTAAGTGAGGCATAATGCTTACATAAAATATCAGCTCAGACAGACAGAGCTGTACTCTTTGGGACTGGCCCAAGACTGAATGACTGATTGTGAGACTGACCAAAATATGCTGCAAAGCCTGAGGCAGTGTCTTCAAGTATTGTTTGTGAATGCTAAGTTTCTCATGCATTCTTTCATCAGGGGGTTTGGAAGACTTGGATTATACTAGACTACATATGTATTTCTCCCTGGCAAAGACCTAATGAGGTTTCAGGGATCTGCTTCACCCCTGGCCAAACACACACACACACACAGTAGATGTTAGACTCATCATTATTAACTTGTGTTTCTGCATGTGTGTATGTGCGTGTTCTGTAGGTTAAGTATGACTGCGGCAGCAGGTGTGCTAACAGGCTTGGCTAAGCTAAAACGCCAAGACTCCGCCCGCTCTCAGCACCGCCCCATACAAGGTCCCCCCCCTGGCCTGGGAAACCCCGCCCCAGAAGCTGCACCAAGGTGCTCATATTTTGCTTTTCTGGCTTTGTTTTCATACTCTAAAAATGCAGTATTTACTAAATTATTATTATCAAAGAATATACCATTTGTTTCTTTTTTTGTTTCTTTGCTCCTAAATGATTGTGCAAAGAAAGTGAGCAGTTTCATAGCTATGTGATTCATGAGCTCCGCTGCTTTTGTTATGATGTAAAGCTAGCTTGGATTGGTCACTAAAAATGGAGCATACAAGTGGTTTAGCAACCTGTGGTCATTTAGTGGGTGGTACAAGCCAGATTTGCTCATCATCATAGGTTGCTAAATACTGAACACAAAGAATTGAAACTGTCATAAATGCCCTTAATGCACAGTGGTAAGTTTATACATCCATGCAAATATTTTTCAATCATTTTCATTGGAAAAAGTAAGTGTTGAGCTAACGAGGTGCTGTGAGGTTTTGCCTTTATTCTGCTGTGGTATCAAGTAAGATCCATGACACTAAACAAAACAGTTGACTGATGCATTTTCCTCTTTTTTATTTAGAAAGAGGAAGCGTCGTGCTGATGTTGTAGTGGTGCGCGGCAGGCTCCGGCTCTACTCTGCTTCTGGGTTTTTCCTTCTCCTGGGATTGGTCGTCTTAGCAATGGGGATTGGCATGGCAACTCTGGGTTATTGGCCACAGAGTGAGACCAGAGCCTCGACCAAAATGCCCACTGCAGCTGGAGGAGGATCCAAGAGAGAAACTGTGGGAGGAACCAAAGCATCTGCCACAGAAGCCAAAATGTCCACTTCAGGTGACACAAATGGACTCAAGATGGCTGTCACAGAGGGAGATGTAGAGGTGGGGGCTAACTCCACCACAAGCCAAAACGTGCAAGGTAACTTAATAGAGGAACATCTGCTAACCAGGCATTAAATGTTCTATCCCTAATTTCAACCAAATGCATTGCAGTTTCTATTCACATTCATCTACTGCTGTATTTCCCACTCTTCTTTGCACTTAATACAAAAAGGAGACCAGAATCATAGCTAGAACTGTTGAGACTGACAGAAAATCTCATATAAAATGTGATGAACATTAGGTAGAAATGAAAGAAAGTGTTGCATGACTTTTTTCTGATATCCTATTAAAAAAAATGGTGGAAAAACAAATTTAGCCACTTTTACAATTATAAATCAACTGCTTAAACTCTGAATGTCAATCTCCATATTATAACATTGTGGTAATTAATTAAATTTATTTGCATTTTGTCGTCATGGTCGCCATGTTAGCTCCACAATATTGCTCCACTTTTTTTTTTTTTTTTAACTCCTTGCGTTATGAAATTTCTTGTCCTTGTTTTATGTATCTAGATAAGCCCTCTGTGCAGGCAGGGGGCGCTCTGACACGCTTCCTACAAAAGCATCGTCATTCAGAAAGGATGAAGATGCTTGGGCCCTTCACCATGGGCATTGGGATTTTCATCTTCATCTGCGCTAATGCCATACTTCATGAAAACAGAGACCGAGAAACTAAGGTATAAATCAGCGCACACACACACACACACACACACACACACACACAAGCACATATATACAGACATACAGGCATATAAATCCACAGGGTAGAAATTACAGCATACCTGCAAGCCATCGATTGAAAATGGTAAATGAAAACCTCTCAAGATTTAAAAAATGGTAAAATATTATATATTCAAGTTTGTGCTCTATTGTTCTTCCTCTCCTGCATTTCTCATCTATTTTCTTCCTCCACTCTCTAGGTAATCAGGGACATGTACACCACAGTCATCAATATCCATCATCTATATATAACTAACATGCAGATCACATTTCTTCCACCCTCCTCTCCTTTCCGCCCACTCTTATCTCTCCAATTTTCCTTTTATCACATTTCCTCTGCTCTTTTCCCCTCTACTTTCCTCTCTTGATTCGATTAATCCTCTCCTCCTCCCTTTCCAGATGATCCATATAAGAAATGCAACGTCACAGACCTACACATACACATACACATCCAGAACAGTAAAGTAATTACAATACCAATACTAATAATCATATTGCTTTACTCAGGTAATTGAAGGACATAAGTTCTACTGCTGCTACTAATACTGCCACCACTACTACTCCATATAATAATTCTGCTCTCCACTAGGTAATCCATATGAGAGACATGTACTCCACAGTCATTGACATTCATCGCCTCAGGCAGAGAGAGCGAAAACAACGCCATCACCACAATGGCTCCTACGGAGGAGAGCCTGGCGATCTTCGAACTCCCGGTGCTGAGAACCCCAGTGCGGCACGGTTAGCCAGCAACACCCTGCTGGCTTTCTCCGGACGTGGTGGAAGCAGCTCTGTGGGAGGAATAGGAGGGTCTACAGAGGAGGAGGAGGTGCTGTTAGGAGAAGAGGAGATTCACAGACACAGGGAGCATGCTAAGTTGGACTACAGCTTAGCAGGGCTCCTGGCACCGCTCTACAAGGACCGTCCCTTTTGTGGTTCAGGGCTCGGATTGGCTCATTCAGATTCGGTCCGCCACCAGTGGTCTGTGGACAGGGAGAGGGAGAATGGAGGCCACCACGCTCGCTCCATCGTCTCATCCTCCCTATCTGCATTTACTCTCCCCGTTATAAAACTAAATAACTGTGTTATTGATGAGCCGGAGATGGAGGCAATCACTGAAGAGGAGCGGGGAGGGGACAGGAGAAACGGGGAGAGGTCACAACCTCTCGGCTCCATGGAGTCCTTGGCTGTCCCTGTAGCATCTGTTGCCAAGGCGTCTAAGCTGCCAGGTTTGCACCGTAGTAACTCTGCCTCCTCTTCCTCCATCTCCTCTTCCTCCCTCTCCCCCGCTCCCTCCTCTACCTCAGGCTGTTGGCTTTCCCCGGGAGCGGCAAGGAACGACTTTGGCTCCAACTCCTCACTACACATACTCAGTAGCCATTCCAAATCCTTGGACCTGGAGCGTGGACCGAGCATGCTCAGTGTGCATCCGGAGCAGCGCAAGCACCCCAGTTGGCCCCGCCTTGACCGTAGCAACAGCAGCCGTAGTAACAGCAGTAATTGGGGTAGCAGTAAGGGCTATGTGCGATTGGAGGACAGGGAAGACCAAGGGTTGTTGGATGTGGCACCAGCTGTGATGGCAAGGCGCGACTACAGCAAGCGAGAGAAGTTGCTTATGATATCGAGGTCACATAATAATCTGAGCTTTGAGCACGATGAGTTCAACAACAGTACGCTGAAGAGGGGCAGCTCTGAGACTCGATTCTGAAGATGTTCTAGTTACTTTCCCATGCGATTGTTCTAGATACGCTCTCGATACGTTCAGTAGTTCTCAAGACAGTATAACTGTGGTCGTACAAAGGGTTCAGACGGGGTATAGCAGAGGGTTTAATAACAGCACCCAGGTTTTAAAGACATTTTTTGGGCTAGCAGGGTGACATAGCGAGCAGGAGAGCGTCCTTCAACCAGAGGGCCTGGATTTAAGCCCCAGTGTCAGCAAGAATTTGCCCTGCTGAAGTGTCCTTGAGCAAGACACTAAATCCCTACCAGCTCTAGGCGGGCTGTTCTGTAGCCGAGCCTGACCTCTGACCTCCATAGATGAGAGAGGCAAATGAAGAGAGGATTATCCAACGGGGATCAATAAAAAAATATCACAAAGGTGGCTCTAATAAGGCTTTAACAGGTTTTCAACTCTGAGACAGCCCTAGATAAGGTGTTAGGAACAATACTGCTTCATAATAACTGGTTTTAAGAATTACCGATGCTGTTCTAATAGCGTTGCAACAAGGTTTCATGCCAGCAGCTGCTAATGAAGTCAGAGTCAATCCACAACTAAAGCTCTGAGTGAGTCTCTTCTGCAGCCTGAACAGAGGAACATGAGAAACTCACTTTTTAAGACTGAAGGCTCTGGATTCTGTGCTATTTATGGTCTTACTAATTTTAATATTAGTCCACAGACAGTTCTAATTGTCAGTTCTAGTGTGATGAGTTTAACAAACTCTGACAACAGCTCTTTTGTCAAGAAGAAGCTCTTTGACAAAAGACTGAATTGATGTTGTTCTACAGATCTACTGGGCTTGACAGAGCTATGAAGATGGATAGAGTTTTAGGTTTCAAATTAGAGTTCAAAGGAGACTAGCTACTTTGAGACAGCTTCTAAGGGCTGTTTTAGACCTGATTCTAAAAATGGTTTTAGAAAAAAATACTGTTCTTTATATGGTACATTAGACATTTCTAACAGAGATACACAGAGTTTCAAACATGACTTTGACACTAGTATGCTGATGATGAGAGAGGTTGGAGACATTGATTTGTATTTTTTTTTAGAACAGATACTGCTGAATTTTTTGTCTTGATATACTTCTGAAGCCTTTTTTCACACTGCATTTAGCCCAATTTCACACTGGCATATTCTATGTTTGGCAAATTCTGTCTTCACTCGAGTCTATCCCTAGGTCAAGCACGGTTCGCCCCATTTTTGTTAGTTTTGTTAATTAACAGAATTCAACAACTTAAGAATGAATCCAGGCCCAGCTCTAGCCTAGGACCAAGTGTAGCCCTGTGGTAAGAATAAGCAGTGTGAAAAGCACTTCTTCTTCTTTATAAACAGAGCTCTGAGTCGATGAGTCAGGTAACAGCATGCTGAAGAGAGGAAGCTCAAAGGCAAGGCTCAAAACACCAAAGGATATAGATATTACATATGTATGTTTTAAAGGTGGCTTATGTGTGTGTGTGTGTGTGTGTGTCTGATTCTCAGGTAGTCGTAGATGTTGTGGATCCACACAAAGTGCAAAATCAAGCAAAGCCAGTTATCTGCAATGTCAATAAACAACAGCAGAGAGATATAGGAGTCAAGCTGCTAGGCTTCACAACACACAGTGGTCCACTGTAGACTGAGCCACAGATGAGAGTTTGTCCTGACTGCACTGTGGTCACCATGTTGCTGCCCTTACTCTTGAAATAAATATTGGCTGCAAATGTGTAGCTCCCAAAACATCAACACGGTGAGACGCCTGCCAGCTGCTTAACACCGGCTATGAAGCAGGATTGTGGCGCACACATGACTGCTACTGAAAACTACACTGCACAGATTCTGTCTCTGACCCTGCACTTATTTTGCTTCCTGTTAAAAAACCTTTATAAGACTTCACTCAGGATATCCAGTCTATTATTCATACAGTACTTCAATGCTAACTATTCAATATTAAAGACAGGCCTGATATTTGAATATTTATAGGCTACTATGAGACGGGGAGCCTGTGAATGCAATATTTGAGAATATTTACAATGTGAACCAGTCAACAAGAAAGGAATAAAGCACTGGGCTAAGACTTACAAAGCCTAATTGAGTTTTGGGATGTCAGCTACTTAAAGGGGCTCAGATGAGACCAGCAGTAATTAGTCTCTAAGGCAAAGAGCCAAATTTGTGCTCAGTTCTTCTTTTTTCATTTTTTTCCTTGACATTTGGAAAAAAAAGGTTCTGATTGATTGGGATTACGAATGCAAAGTAAAATCAATATGAAAGAGTGATCTGAGCGCTCTACTGACATTGCACATGAGCAAATAACAAATCGGTATGGAAAAACAACATTTATTTAGAAATCCAGGGAGTTGCAAAAATAAAATGTGAGTCATGTTTTATTCTACAGTCCTACAAAAAGACCATCATTTTCAACCCACAGGTCCATGGGTCCAGTGACGTCTTCTGTTACTTTTCCTTTTTTATATATATATATATTTATCTTGTGATAAAAAAATAGAATAGCAGTAAAATTCTAGGCAACATTACAAGACTGAATTGAAAAAGTCAGCAACTGCACAACAGAAGTTAACAGTAACACATGTCAACATATGTTGTTAAAAACATATTTTTACTATGTGTTGAGAAAAACGTGTTGTCCCAAACTAGGCACGTGCAGTATTTGTGTTGGAAATGGTTCTTTGTTTATAAAATGTACTGTCTTCACAGCCATTGCTGTCTGTCTTTAGCTGCCGGGATGATTTCTCCCTATAGCTCAATGTTGCTGTACCATGTACTGAATCTGTTTTTCTTTTGGTTAAGCGACCATAAAATGCTGTCATCTTTTAACACATCTGTAAATGTAGTTAAGGACAACAGCCTGTGCTACTATGAGTACAACACAATAACAGCAACACATATTCATGTGTCGCTGCCCCTTCAAGACGGTAGGCATTTTGCTACAGAGCTTCGTTCATTGGTTTCCGATGCAGGGAACTATTTTTGAAAGGAAAAACGAGGAGTTTGAATCAATGTCCAATTTTATCCTTTGTCTCAAATAAAAGAAATATTTTCACTGAAAGTTGTTAAGTCCTAATCTGTATCTGCCTTGCTTGGAGGTCAGTGATACACTGAGGGAGGGATGGCATGTCGAGTTCATCTCCCACCCACATAAACACACACACTTTCCCTAATAATTCAGAGCGAGGTTGTCATATCCAACCAATTAAGGAATGACTGACAATAAATATTATCTATAATCTCTCATTCTGTTACATGTATTATAAAACAGCTGACACTATTCTCCACTTACAATATGGGCAGTGGTAGTTGGGATTTTGTGAATCCTATGAACACAAGCGCCAAGTGTAAGAGGGAATAACACAAGACAAAGAACGACAAACAAACAGAAGAAACCAACTCTCTCATTCTCACCTTTGTGCAACCTTAAATTTACTGATATTCCTACATTAATATGTATTAACTGCTATGATTCTCGTCTCTCTCTCTCTCTCTCTGTCTTTCCCTCCATCTCTTTCAGTCTGCCGCTCCGGCATATGAAATAATAAGCAAAGGTCTGGATGAGTCATCATCAATTATCTTATGCTCTGCAGCTCTGGGATAACGACACACACACACACACACACACACACACACACACACACAAAACAAACATGCGCACTAACACACACAGGGCACAAGGTTCCACTTACACAAAAGCATACATAAATATAAATTCACATATGCAAATATACACACACAAATGCAAATACACACACAATGGTCGGCACACACACACAAACACACAATTCAGAAGCAGAAGGCTGATGATGCTGTCTCACTCTCTGTGGTGTTACCGTGGGAACAGATCTTAATCCTAACCCTTTCTGAAGGCAGTGATACACAGGCAACATTTTTAGGTAGCAGAGATGGATGATGTTGCCTACAGTTAACATCAAGCAACTAACAACTACAATTATCTTGCCCCACTGTGAAATTCCTTCACTCTTTTTTTTAATGTCCTAGTAGAATATTTTAAGTCTGAATACAAAACTAAAGGCCATGATGCACCTGCAACCTAATTGAAACAACCCAGTTAGGTTGTGTTGCCTTCAGCTGTTTTAATCGCGTTCTGCAGGGGCATCTTGTTGCCAGGAAACATTTGGACACACTATTGACAGTGTGTCTCACATCTGTGCCTTTTGCTGGGGGCTCAGCCCGTCCATTTGAACCACAAAATTCTTCAGCTAGTCTATCAATGCCCTTCAGACAGGTTTTGATCAGAGAAGCCCAGATTCTTGTTTCTGTGCAAGTTTTGACATCACAGGTTGTAGGACTAGTATAAGCAGCAATGATTAGGATTTTACTTCCTGTACGTATATTCTGGTTGCTAAGCACGTCTCCATGCTTTACCCATGTTGATAGGTGAGGCAGATGGCAGAATAATTAAAACAACTGAAAAAAAATGTTCCAAATGTTCCATTGTCTGCACTGAAATAAATCCAATGAATCCAAATGGAAGTGCCTTTGCTCAGTAATCCTTGTATTTATGCTAAAACAGGTGGTGCATTCAAATCTCTGTTTTTTCTTCCTCATGGACAAACCATGACTAAACAGAGCAGCACATGCACTTCATCACTATGTATCATCTGGATATCTGTTCAGGAGGCAGTCAACGTGTTACAGAAAGACAGCTTGTGTCTCCTCACCTCCTCTGCTCTGCCGCACGCTTCAGCAAAATGAGGGACATCGACATTTTTAACAGACTTAGGTGATTTGTCAAGGATTTTCTTACCCATAGACAGACAAACAGTGTCTGTCCTTGACTCTTATAATAAAAATCTGAGCCTGTCAGTGGCAAAAAACAAACACTTTTAGTGACATGACATTGACGTTGGATTACATTGCAGCCGTTTCGCATTTGCCCGTAATAGCATTGTCGCTCAATGTTGAATGGATTCCAAAAATTTTTGTCCTTATTAATCAGTTAGACCCAAAAAGATGGGGAAATAACTTTAAAAATACCGGAATTATCCTTTAACTCCTTTGTGGCACCTTTGACCAGTTCAGCACGTCTTCACCCCAGTTCACATTCACTGTGAGGTGCAGATCCTGGTCACACTGAGATCATATCTCAGTTGTGTGTGGACATAAATTCAACCACAATCTGGATATTGCAAGTATCGCCATTAATTTACCACATAAAATTCTCAGTCCCCCTTTTTGCACACAGTGGACACAGCAGGTTCTGTGTGTAAAAGGTGAGAGCTTTTCTTGCTGAAGTTGGAGGCAAACAAAATTGAAAATACGTTTCTTCATGAGAGATATTTATCCACAGTGCCTCAGAGGCGATGTGTTTCCACCAGTGTTGGCTGAGTTCTCGGGACAGTTTCAGTCTCCACTGGGACCATCAGAGCTGAGGAACAGTCTGCGGTTTGTGGATACAGCCATGCCTGCGCTTCACTGGCAACAGCTGCCGGCTTTTGCAAGTTCTACCGCTAAAAATGTGACAAAACAAGAACAAAAGCTTGTCATGCAAACAGAGTCTGGACTACATATTTTTTATAGCTGCTGTCTCTGGTGCGGAAAGCCATGTTGGTTGATTATTAGTCCATTAGGAAATTCTTTATGTCGTTATTGCAGTCAGATGCACATTTTCACAACATGACAAGACCACATGACAAAAAAAAGCACATTTACTACATGACAAGACCACATGACAAGTAGCATGTTTACACATTTAGTAACATAATTACAGAGAGAATGGGACATTTACACATTCATGGAACATCGGTTACAACCCTAATTTATACAATAACAATACGCGAGAGGGGACAAATGATCTGCAACTCTGGCTGGTTTTTGACACTGGTACTCTAAACTGACAGCCCGTTAGCAGTAATACATATTAATTATATAAGGGGTGGTCTCCATCATTCATGATAGCTTCACTTCTTTTTACTGCCCGGAATCGTAAAACAGCATCATGCCGTCAAACTGCACCCCAGACATCTTGCTTTTCAGACCTGCACCAGACGCCTCTGCCAGTGGCAAGTATTAGCAGCAGGGCTCATTTACTAGGGCTCATTTATCGGTCTCAGCAAGTCACACGCTAAAATCAGAAACTTTGTAATAAAATTAAGACAATTTGGCGCCTCAGGTGCTAAATTGTGGCACACTTGATAAATCAACCCCTCAGTTTTACAGTATTCTGCATATTGACCTAAAGGTCCTGATTGACTAAAGTCTTTACTGTGTGTAATTGTAGCATGGGCAAAACTAATGTGATATAATCCTTGATTCATCAGGAAGACTTGCACCAGTGACAA
The DNA here is from genome assembly GCA_900302535.1 of Neoniphon sammara. Classification (NCBI taxonomy): domain Eukaryota; kingdom Metazoa; phylum Chordata; class Actinopteri; order Holocentriformes; family Holocentridae; genus Neoniphon; species Neoniphon sammara. The sequence continues at coordinate 53,831 of OMKZ01028877.1, forward strand.
GTCTTAAGGCTTTGTGCATTTGAACACTGAACACATTAATGGTTTTAGCCAGAACGTATTAGGCAACAAGTATGTGAAACTTAAGAATTCCATGTCGCAGTAAAAATGAAGGTAGAGGTGCTCTTTGGCTATAAGCATGAACAGAAAATTTAAGTTTTATAGATAATTCCTGAGTAAAAAGAAAAAAAATAGGTAAATGCAAAAAAGGAGAGATCTAAAAATGTCCAAGACTCTCTGTTAAGTGTGGAATAAATAGAGGAAGAACTGGCCATCAGCATGATCAGTGATAAGCACCATGGCTGAACAGACAAGACAAGACAAGAGCGCTGCCTACAGAAACTGAAACTTCACCAAAAAAAAAAGGTGTATTAGGTGTATACAATTAGGTGTATACAAATCTAAGCTTCAGGTTACAAAATTGTTTCATTTTGGAGAGTAGAATTCTTGAAACACGGTATCTGGTATTTTGGGTCACTGAAAATGGATTTCTAAATTGGTATTCTGAGGCTGAGACTCCCCTGTCATTACAGGGAGAAAAGGAAATGATGAGGCTCAAAGGGAAAAAAACATCATCATCAACACACCTGCTATCAGTAAGTATCAGTTGATCACCTATTTATATCCACCACATCAATAGAAAAGAATAACTTTGAAGACCTCAGGCACAGGTACGCTCTCCCTGGGGAAGGAGAGAGAGAGAGAGAGAGAGAGAGAGAGAGAGAGAGAGAGAGAGAGAGAGAGAGACAC
>OMKZ01028879.1:0-10714 GCA_900302535.1 Neoniphon sammara
CGGAGAATGGGAATGTGAGATGTATGTGTGTGTGTGCACGAGTCTGTGTGCGCACATAGATGTGTTCTTGAGCGCATGGGTATGGGCACAAGTGTGCATGAGTATACTGTATGCATGTGTGTGTGTGTGTGTGTGTGTGTGTGTGCGGCTTCCAGCACATGATAGAGTTTCTCATTATTCTTGACAGTATACGCAGTGGAAAGGCGATCCTACTTTCCCTCAGCTTAAAGAGAGATTTGCAAAACCACCTCTCAGTGTTATTTTTTCTGATAATACAGTCAGGGGCCTTTTCTTCTATAGCAGCAAGATACAAAGCTTCTGTTGATACCATTGTTACTTCGGTTTTGTAACAGACTAACAGCACTGTATCGCAAGCTCCAAAAGTCAGAGCCAGTTACAAGGAAAACTGTACATGCTGCTCTTTTTTCGTTTTCTTTGTCTTTCTTGTGATGTTACAGTCCTGTTGTTCTGGCAAACATCTCTGTTCAGTGGTACTGTAGTTTCCATTCAACTGCCAAGCAAATGTTAAATGACCGTTTGAAAATGTCACAAATAGAAAGTTATTTGTGATTCTGCCAGCTAGACTGAGGCTTCCTAAACATAGAATTCAAATAAAAAAAAAAAAGATTAAATAAAAAGTAAAAAGACCAAAATGGAAAGTCAAACTGAACAGAACACCTTTCACTCAAGTTACTTTTCAATTGATGTGTAATGACTTATTTACTCAACCACTGTATTTCCATCACTATTCACTTTATTATTAAAAAAAAATCAGCTATTAAAAAAATGCCAAAGATGAGGAATATTAACCAAAATATTATTCTATTCACATTTCCTAATGTAATACATCATAAAAATTCTTCAATGAAAGACCAAGCTATAAATGTCTGTAATATACTGTATTTATCCCTTAATAGTAGTTCCAGGTTCACCTAATGTACGCTAATGTAGAGACTGATACTAGCAACCTGAAGTAGCACTTTCAAAGTGCTTCAAAACTCACAAACACACATGCTCTTTGGAGACTGTTATAAGGCTTCTAATAAACACATAAAGAATTGTCCCAGTTAAAAAAAAAAAAAAAAAAAAAAAAAACATCCCATATGATCATATGTCTGTACCATATGCCTGTTTGGTATAGTTACTGGAATAGTCACTGAGAGACACAACATTGTCTGGCTGCTTTTCAAAGGCCAGCCGGCTTGGCAACAAGGCAGAATCTCCAACCATTTGATAAAATTTGTGAATGAATAGAAATAAACCTTTATTTATAGGGCCTGAATGGGCCTGCAAATCATATTTGTTAGCCTAGTTTAAGCTAAAGAAAAACCTGGCAAATGTATAAAGCATAAAAGTCATAACACTTATGCCTCATTTAATAATCAACAGCATTTTGGTCTATTACTTCATTTTGGCTATCATTTCAGCGTTTTGTGAAGGTGTAATTTTGTGAACAGTGAATTCAAGTATTTGATAAATGGAATAATGGTGTTCCTGTGTTGGACAAAGGTGTGGAAAAAAATAAATAAATTGTGTTCTAAATCCTAATTCTGTGATTTCACAAGGGAATCGTTTAAGGCATTTCCAAATGTCACTGTTTCTTTTTTGTTTTTGTTTTTTGGCTATATACACCAAGCAAAATATTCTAATATACTGCAGGTGGTTTGAGAACCTTTTAAAAATAAAACCATTATGTCACCTTTAATAACTATGAATTTAATTAATTAAAGACAGCTGTGTCAGGGTAAACCACTGAATATGTAAATGGTAGTCTACTTCTGTCGCTAGCTGTTTGGTTAGCTAGCTAACTAGCCTTGCTAGCTAAAACAGTACTGTTATCTACCAGAAAGTCTCCCTCTCTTTACCTGCCACATCCTACCATTTGTTGTTAGCCTCAAGCTCATTTTCAGATAAATTTTCGTCCACATTGTCTTCTCATACAATGGCTTCCTCCTCTTCACCATGGGACGCTACATGCACTGTTTTTGTCAACACAGACCCTTTTCACAGCAGCCATTTTGACATGAAATAGCAGGTAAACACAGGTGTTACTAATGACATTAATGAAGGTTCTGTTTGATTTAGCAGAGTCTTTCCAGTGACCAAGCATTAACAATAACAGGACCCTGGCTCTGTTGGACCTAAATGGAACAGAACCTGTGTTTACCTGCTATTTACTGTCAAAATGGCTGTGGCAAAAAGGTCTATTAGCATCGTCATTGTCTTTGCTAGTAGTGGCTGTACTTAAAAGGTCAATTACTTTTCTGTATTTTTTTTTCTTTTCTTGTAACTTTTCCACCCTAGTCTGTTTTTCTTTGTTGCTCATTATTGCTGCAGCTTTCTAGTGCCACCTCCTATTTCCATAGCTTTTTTATAGCTGTTGTCTTGTGCCTTTTGGTGAGGGGAAAAGAGGGCGAACTTCATCCACAGGTAGGAATGGACCAAAAGGCAAATAAGAGACAAGGCTTTCCCTATTACGATTTCTATGACCCACCCCTTATTTGGACCATTAGGTCTGCCCACTGAGCCCTTGGGCAGCCCAGTCATGTATTTTGGGGTGGGAGGGGGTAAGTTTTTGTTTTTATCTTACTGGCCAATCTGCTATTATTCTGCAACCACTGCAGCCTACTGCACTCTCTCATTTAGAACTAGATCGCAAAGCAGAGAGTTTTCATATTTTAAACAGCTGGTTGCCATTCCATCCTTTGCATCTTCTGAAAGCTGAAGACAGAACCAAAGTTGGATTTTTCTAACAGTTGCTTTTGGCTGAGGAGCAACAATGCAGTAGTATCCCCTGCTGGCTGCATGCACCAAAAAAATAGAACTTCCATATTTTACTTATTCACACTTCTTTTCTGTTCTATATGCACAGCCGCTCTCCGTGATGCTGGTTTGTTACTGAAGAATGCTTTCAAAGCATGCACGAGTGTAATCTTTAACACTCTTTAGTATTGTGGAGGGCTAAGCCCCCTGGACACTGCTCAGCAATCAGCCTGCCTCTTAGACAGATAACAGTAAATCTGGATCACACACACACACACACACTCACACACACTTGCTCATCAGTCCAGTCGGTGGCTACGGAGTCAACATCCGGGGGAGACTAAGCTCTTAATTTGTTCTGACCGGAGCACTTTGTGTCTCGGCAGGCCAATAGCCTAAGCCTCTCCATCAATGTAAGTGTGTGTGTGTTTGTGTGTGTGCGTGTGTGTGCAAGGCCTCAGCGCCACTGCCACATTATGAGAAATCATTTGTGAGCGGCGGTCTCCCAGGGCAGGCTGCTTATCGGAGCGCAGTCAGCGGATGACGTGAGTAATTACAGATGATTCACCTTGAGGACTTGATCATCAGCAATATCTCTCTCTCTCTCTCTCTCTCTCCCTCTCTCGTCCTCTCCTGTCCCCTCTCTCTGCATCTCCAGAGGCATTGTCATATAAAAATGACATTGGCTCCCACATTCCTCCATCATTTTGTCAACTATATCGCCGCATGCTTTTTTTTTTCTCCCCTGAATTTGTTCAGAGCAAACAAGTTGAATGAAAACAGAGCTCGCTGTTCGAGCACTGCATAACCTCCGACACACACTCCCATACACTCGCTGCTGGCTCACCTCCCCGACATCGCTACACACTCTCCATCTTGCACTCCAAATATGAATAACTTCTTTTAGCCCGACGACATAAATCTCTTTTTTGAAAGGTCATACAAATTGCCTGCAATTGTCCTCAGACTAAGTGCATGTTAAACAGCCAACAGTTTTTCCTCGAGGCATTTTTCTTATTTTTTCTTATGTATTTTTTTTTTCAACCCCATGAAGAAACCCTCTGCGTTTTGACGGTGCCAGCAGTGTATATGGTGGAGGGAAACGAGATTTGGCAGCTCCACGGAACAAATGACTGGATTACCTTAAGCCACTGCCAAGGAGTAATTCTAACACTTAATAAAGGAAAATGGAGTAGGTATGTGTGTGCGTGTGTGTGTGTGTGTGTGTGTGTGTGTATGTGTGTCGGTGGGCCAGCCCTGAGGCCCAGTAGTCTAACTAGCTAGACAAATAAACACACTGAGAGAGCCCAATGGAGGGACTGTGGTAGCTGAGAGCGACTGATAGATGAGGCTGCGGAGAACTTTTCCGGCTAAGTCGTTCGAGGTCGCCACAATTCTGTGAGCATTTTTGTCAAATGTTTGCTGCTGTTGTAAGTTTAAAAAAAAATTAAAAAATTAGACAAGCAATGACCAAAGCGATCGCTGTGGATTTTTTCAATTACAGCACAGGCTTTGAATGAAACACATGCAGCAGTGGCCGAATCGTTACGCGCAAATGTGCGATCGCTCTCGAATTTGCGACTGGATCAAACCGTGCGCGTGCCGATTAGGCTTCTGTTAATTCCAGAATGGGGTGATGTGAGTTAAAGAAAAATGAATGAATAAAAATGCCAACAATAGATTTGCATTATTTTCATGCGGTGAAATGCTGTGTATGGTTGGTGTTGACTCAAAATAATGGGCTTGTGTACCTTCTTGGGTGGGCGGTTTTGTGTGTTAAGACCCTTTAATGCTATGATCTTTCCTTGAACCCAAAAAGATGCCCACACAAACATATTGCATTGTTTTAGTTTGAGCATTTTGACCGTATGGTAAGCTCCTTAACCTTTAGCCCAAGACATACAGAATGGACAAAAATCTCAAAAGAAAAGCGGGTCAATCTGCACTCATTTGAGGAAGAATCCTGACTGCATTTGTGTGTTATGGCGTCTCTCTCCCATTCTTTTCCTCTACAGCATGTAACCGTCAGTGACATATTGTGGCTTAATGGCGTTTTAATATACTCACCCCGTGTGATGGGTAGGATATCCACCCTAACTCCCCTTGGCTTGCTTTGGAGTCCAGCAGGTTGACTGTGTGGAGGAAGAGAAAGAGACAGGGGAAAACAGAAAACATGGATGAGTGTCTAGTCCTTGTTAGCCCCAATTAGCCTATATCTAATCCCACAAGAGGCCCCAGAGAGATCACCAACCTCAAGCCCTGATCACTACTCTATTTACCCAGCTGCCACACACACACACATACTCAGACACTCATACACACACACACACCTACAGTTCATAAGCTAACCAAACAGTACGGGCTGGCCTTCTTGTCTTGCCTGCGTCAAGACAGCCGAGATTGCCTGGCCAGGCCGGCTACAACTCAGACCAAGACAAAAGTAGAAAAGTCAACATTTGAAGAATCCATTCAAGGAAAACTTAATTTTTCTGAAAATGCGATACCTAAACCCGGACCAGAGGTGGTCGGAGATGCATTTGACCACGGAGTAATGCAACGAGTCAGTGTTTGAGACGTAAATGAGTAATATTATTACAGTTACTGTTACAACGGTTGAAGCGCAAGAAATTGGAAAAGCTTCTGTTAATGAGATACAACCCATACTTCAGTTTTAGTGGCTTGGGGGTTTAGAAAGTGGCCCAGTTATTCATCCTTAAGGTCAGCTACAAAGAGATTTTTTTCCATTAATTATTTCATATTGAAGATATTTTGCCTCAATATTTAATTAGATTTTTGTTATTGTTTCAATGAGCTCCCAAAATAATTTAGTCTACATACATTTTGATATATAATGGTAACATAATGGACTTTTTTTTGACTTTTTTATGTTATGACTTTTTTTGTTAATATTTGCTGGTATTTTGAAATCATTACATGGATTTGTGATAAAGATAAAGCGAGTTAACAGACATTATTTGTGTCTGTGTAGTCTATGATTTTCAATAATTTACCACTTGTGAGACTTGTCAACATAACTTGCCAATAGTGAAAATAATATTAAAGTAAAGTAATAATAAAGTAAGTCACTATGTACAGGAGGTAATAAAGCAGCATCATTACTCTACTTTTAATGAGGACTAACAAGTAATATATCACATTTTGGAAGCAACTTCCCCAACTCTGCTGACAATAAATGAGTGAAACATAAATGAAATTCCAATCCATGTGTAAAGACTGCGTCAACAGAAATAAACTTCCATCCATTGTCAAATCAAACAGGCTTCAGGCAGCTTATATCCTAATCAAAAATGGATTGACAGGACACTTGTGGATATGAACAAGCGAGCCGAGGTATTTGCTGTGAATTTTAAAGGGCGTAAAGAATACGCAAGCAAGTGACATCCACGTTAATCTACATTTCTGCGAGGGGGGAAAAGAAATCCGGTTTCGGGCTCATTTTAACGTCAGATGTAATTGTATTCCAGATAAATTGTACAAAAAAGCAACAACAGGTGTAAAAGGGCCCTATCCGAGTGGTTTAACATTTCATGGCCTGCAGCGGAATAACACATAATAAGCACATGCAGCACCATGAAGTCTGTCACTTCAAGTAAAACTGTGAAAAAGTTGTTGGTAATATTCGCCGCTGCTATTATGTGAGCTAAAACTCACAACAGAAGTAAGCAAATGATTTAAGCTCATTTTGTATTCATTTCGATATTTAAACTGAGGAAAAAACTAATATCATGGCATTGCACAGTGCGAATGATGTTTCACTAGACAAAAAAAAAGTGTGAAAATGAAAACATGGCCGATAAAGCTCTGGTGGGCTAAAGGTCGTGGTCGTGTTATCAATTACAAAATAGTCAACATGACTCTAACATATTTTCTACAGATTTTATGGAAGAATAGATAAGCATTGGCATGTCATCTCTGAAGACTAGTAAGATGTGCTTCAGCCTCACTATCAAATATCATTAAAATAATTAGGTCTGTTGGGCACTTTATTCATAAGACACCAACTTTTTTGCAATCATGCATTTTTTTCTAAATACTAAGCAATGGACATCAAGTAACTTTTTTCCTTTTCTGAAACAGCCTTTGGAATGAAATCCTTCAGCATAATTAATTCATATTTACAGACTGTGCCACATTTTTTATGTGGTAATCATGTAGCAAAAATACACTTGAATTTGTATGTCGCAGTAATTAAAAAGATGCACACTCAGCGGCACGTGTGAACAAAGTAAGAATATGTGGATAAACAGCTAATGAAAATGGATAGAGAGCAATAAAATTCCTCTGTCCCTTGTCTCTCCCGTAGAGATAGAGCCTGCAACTGACTCAGCCTGTTTCTCTTCGTCCTGTTGAGAGCAAAGCAGTCAACAGTGTAAACACACACACACACACAAACACACACCCAGACGCACACAAACACACAGCAAAGTAAAGCAGCAGTGCAGACAGAGATACAGGCCCTGCAGCTGTAGCTCTATTCAGTGTGAAAATATGGGGGAAATATTCTCCCCCGATTCCTCCATTCACAGCTATGGTAAACAAGAGTGTACACACACTCCAAAGACAGTCAAAGCGAGTGTTTTGTGGGTTATACGAGGAGCTGCTGCAATGCCGTGAAAACTCTATTTTCGTCCGGCGCAATCCGCCCATCGCGAGGCGCGGGAGCGAAATTCGCGGGGAAAGAAAACTGAATTTTGCCACGCTGTGAACTCATTTTTGTTTCATAATAGAATAAAGGCCGAGATGGAAATCGTTATTTTTCTCCAGGCAAGAGCTATCAGCTGATATGGCTACAAAGAAGACGGAAAGGGAAGGAGAGAGAGAGAGCAAGGAGACATGCACTCGCACACACCCACGCTTGGGAGACTTATTATCGAATTCCAGGCTCAAAAAGGCACTAAATTGAGGCTCACCTGAGTTGTAGCCGTGCCAGGCTGTTCAGCCGGCTGAGTGGCAGTAGACAGATTCCTATTAGGGCCTAATAAAGCTATCTGTTCATGTCAGATAATAGCAGCTCAGCACTCAGGCCCATTGCTTCCAATTTACATTTCTCAACGAGCTGAGCCCACCACTCAAATTGAGCCGAGCGGGGGAATTTGAGAGCAGAAAATTAGACTGCTCTCATATCGCATGAGGAAAAAGCCCAGCCCAGCTGCACTGGGGCTGGGGAAATGAGCACCCCCATACACACACGCACACACACACACAGATATACGCATACACACATGCATACAAAAAGATGCACATACGGCGACATGTGAAAACATGAGCAGCTACACACTTTTCCCGGCATTCATGCTTCCACTCACACACCCACCCACATACACACACATACAGTATATGTGCACACACACGCCCACGCATGCACACTCAGCGTCGACATGCATTTGCTGACATTCTCTCCCAGTCCCACAAACACACACATACACACATACAGTTAGCTAGCTAGCGTCAGTCAAGCATGCAGCTCCTGCCCTAACAGGGAGTGACTCTAAACGGGAACTGGGAGTATTAATAGCAAACTGAGCCAGCCTGTCTGAGAGGGAGCAAAACATCATGGTGGTAAAAACAGGTGAATCAATATATAACACAAACCTCCACACACACACACACACACACACACATATGCACACCAACCCGTAGACAACAGCTGGGAAGAGGGACCAGGAGAGGATCAGCTCATCGTGGGCAGCCAGAAAATGTTAAAAGGCATACACAGAGTTTTTGGGAGATTGGTCCATTGATGAACTTAAATGGTAAGAATGTGGACATCAAAATCATCCAAGTGTCCTCGGTCGATTGTTCCAATATTCCCTACTAACAGTTTAGCATGCTATATGCTACATGACAGTAGGTTCCATGCTAACACTGAAGCATACACTGATAGTAAGCAAAAATTGAGAAGACTGACCTTCCAGTCATGAAAAGTTACCCATGTTTCTTTCTTTCTTTCTTTCTTTCTTAAATTCAATTGTTTATAGAGTTATACTTTTTTTTTTTTAACTATCATTAGCTAATGTATTCAGGTCTATTTTTCGAACATTTTTCAGATGAAAACCAGTGATGTATTGATTTTTTTTAGCTGTGCACAGTCTTCCACTATCCTCCATTTTATATTGCAGACAAGGAAAGTAGTCCCATGTAGTTCAAAACAACACATTGTTTACAAGAGATTTCACGGAACTTTTCACCAATCTAAACAAAAGTGCCAGATGTGGTTCCATGTAACTGAAGACTGCCTACTACTTAGCTTTAGAGCTGCTGCTTCTAACGTCACTCCTGAGATAATATGCTAGTACCCAACTACAGTATGGTAAAGTGTAAGCATGGAGCACCTGAGAAAAGATCTACCGGGGACTCTTGGATGATTTTGGTGTCTATTCGTTCTCATGACTTAACAGAGAAGCTGAGTGACGGGACAATCTGCCGAAAACTTGGTGTATTACTTTAATTCTCTCTGGCCATGGCATCATGTCCTCTCCTTGTGTTTCCTTCAAACACCCTCCCAGACAGTATCGTATTATATAGGCAACGGGATCGCAACACATGCACACTGAAGTTTAATCCTCAGCCACAGACACAATTAAAATGTTGGCTGAGAGGAGGAACATGCCGTCGGTCAGACAAGCTGGTCTGCAGAGTCAAACGCCCTCCCATCTGGACTGAGCAACTCTGTATGTACTTAAATACAATATCACTGAATCGCTGTTATACAGGAAAAGTAGAATACAAAAGAGCAGGGGACAAAACAGAATATAGTGCTGAAGTAGAGCAGAATGCAATGTACTGGAATAGAATAGAATAGAATAGAATAAAATGGAATAGAATGGGATAACGCTATAGAATGGATCATAAAAGAACATATAAACAGATCAGAAAAGAATGCAATAGCTTTTGGTAGAATAGAATAGAATAGAATAGAAATTTATAGAGCAGGACAGAATAGAATAGAATAAAATATAACAGAGTAGAATGAATAGAATAGAGTAGAATAGAATAACACTATAGAATGGATCATAAAAGAACATATAAACAGATCGGCTTTTGGCAGAATAGAATAGAATAGAATTTTATAGAACAGGACAGAATAGAATAGAATAGAATAGAATAGAATAGAATAGAGGCTTTTTATGGAGACTTTTCAGCATGCATCCAAATACTGTGAATACACAGGAGGTGTTAAAGCTACAAATGACCCACAGAGCACCATAAGACAGAAAAGCACAGAATAGAATAGAAAAGATCGATGTAAAATGTTCCCCTAATATTTCCCAGCTTGTACAGACCAAAGCGGAGGGGGCTTTGTTTGTCTTTGCAGGCTGGCTATGAGTGTGTGTGTGTGTGTGTGTGTATGTGTGTGAGGTTGGCAGGCCGCAGTGCAGGCAAAGCAAGGCGACTTGTGTCTGTGTTAAAGGGTGAAGTGTTCACCTCCCATTATGAATTATTCAAGTCTAGAGTCGCTCTGTCTGATGTTGCTGCTGCTGGCCCAACCCCTCCGCCCCCCATTCCTTTCTTTCTTTCCTTCTTTCTTTCTTTCTTTCTTTCTTTCTTTCTTTCTTTCTTTCTTTCTTTCCCTCCCTCTGGTTCTATCCCTTTCCTTGTCGGGATGTCTGTGCCTACAAAGGGGCACATAACTAGTTCCATTCACATAGGATACATGCATATAAACGGCAGTTCTGCACATATAATGTAAGAGCATACACTCACTCAAGATTCCACAAATACATGCCACACGCAGGTACCCACGCAGGCACTCGCGCGTGCACACATACACGCACACACACACATGCACATACACCACACACACGCGCCACAAATACCATGCACTCGACATGTGCTCACTGCATGATTCTTCACCTCCGAGGGACCGTCACAGCGATCGGCAGCTGACATTTGCAGTCACAACCTGGTGCTGCGGGATTTGGACACCAGC
>OMKZ01028883.1:0-15339 GCA_900302535.1 Neoniphon sammara
CCAGAATAGTAACCTCATATTTCTGTCAAATATTAATTTGAAACTCAGGGTTTAACAATGACACTAATCTTGTTGGATATCTGACTTCACCAATAAACAAATATGAATGAATAAACTTCCATCACTTTAATCATTTTGTGATCACAGCTTTTTATGTACCACAAAAGGACATACTTTTTGTTAGTTTGTGGTTCGCATTTTTACTGTTTGGTTTGTTGTAAACTATAAACTCAAATGTGTAAGGGCATGTGCAGAATGTTGGTAAGTGGCTAGGAACGACCAGTGGCGACACACGTTGTTTCACAGATGGGGTTTTTATGGGTGTAACTGAGTTCTAACATTTCAAAGTCGCTAACTGGTTGTGCACAGACCGGGATAACTTGAATGCAGCACAGGTATTACGCGGTTCGTTTCCCCTGACAACCGGGGAAAAGAACAGACGTTGTCATGGTCACGAAAGAAGTTTTGTGTTTTTCTCTCTTTTTCCGTTTGGCTCCGTACAAACTTACAGACAAACGGGTGAGGTCATGATTTACTATGTGCATGAGTTTTGATGTGTTCGGTTGCAATGCAATGAGAGGTTTTAATAGCGAATAGTTAAGCATTGTTAGGTGGCTCTGCTGAATTCGTCCCTGCTGAACCTCCCCATATTGTTTGAAATATCATTTCTTGTGAAAGAAAATGAATACAAACAAGTTAAGTTAGCTTAAGTGAGTAAGAAAAATTAAAACAATAAAAAAAGTGTAATTATCAATGATATAGATACCTAAATCTGTTTCAGTTTATAATCAGTGTTCATTGCCTAGGCTAAATCTAAGTTAACGTAGCTGAACAACAGCCTAACTTACAGCCGTCCGTTAGCTAATTTTTGATCTTCCTCATAAAGTGTTGGGTTTATAAATTTTTCATGTAATATTTCCTTAATTTGTTTTTATGAAGTGTTGCTTTTAGTAGGCCTTATTGAAACACTGTGCATTCTGTTCAACTTTATTTGGAGGCCTATTTCATTTGTTTCATATCCTAATAGGACTGGTATACTGTTTTTTTGTTTTGTTTTGTTTTGTTTTTACTTTATATATGTTATTATTTCTTTGTTTGATGCTTTGAGCATCAAAAGAAATGTCTAAATTAGTTTTGACCAGATTAGGTAGGTTAATAGATGTAGACCTACCACATGCCTGCACTTAGTGTCTACTTTAGACAGTAACGTTTGTATGGTCTGTGACTTGTACTTGCGAAAGCTTGAGTCAGTATATTGCAGAATATCCTTTGAGCACTTTCCAGTGTCCTGTGAGCACTTTTTACAATAATATGCCAAATGATTTGTGCCTTCACAGCCATGTCCACCAGCTGTAAACCAAAGCCTAGGTGCTGTGATATGCAGAGAGACATCCACAGGCTGCTTCTGGCTGCCCAGGCAGCACACAAGGCTGATATCTTTACCTACAGCTCTGGGCACCTAGGGCCCCGCAGCATGACCCAGAGCCAGCTGCACAAGAAGACAAAGCAGCCTTTCTGGAGGATGTCTCAGATCGGGGAAGACTTCTCAAACCTTCTGACACTCCAGCAGAGACAGACAGAGGTGCTGGCCAACATAAAGAAGGGAGAAATGAAAGACTCTCTCTTTGAGTTCACTCCCACCACTGCTTTAGTAGAATCCAAAGTCTGGGGGCCTAGACAAGAAGATGCCACTGATAGCTCATCACAGGCAGACAGGAAAGAGGAAACGAGTCCACCCAAGATGGTTCTGAGTACCTCAGACCCATCACTTTGCAAGCCAAGATCTCTGCAGACAAAGTCACTTTCGTCTGAAGAGGAAGAGCAGCAGAGATTGTGGTGCAGAAATTCTCGCCAGGTAGGCCTGACTAAGAAAGACCAGCGTGAGATGATGCAGCGGTTTGGCAGGCAGGTTGTGGGCAAACAGGATCTCTGGAAGCTGAACTGTACGCCTGCGAGAAAGGCCGCTGAGATGCATGAGAGGAAACTACAAAAGGTGAGAATAATCAATCTGATGTGGTTGGGATTGCATAGTATGTATAAATGCACTTCACTGAGTTTACAGGTTTCTTTTATGTAGCATTCATCCACCATTTATCAGATGGCGATGCCAGTACGCCCTCCCAGCACACTCTTGCAGGAGGTGTATGAATAAACACACATGCACTTACGCAGACTGTCATGCATGTGCTGACTTGTCAGGGTAGCTGTGAGTTAATAGTGTGTGTGTATGTGTCATATCCAGGAGCTGAAGAAGCTGTCAGTGCAGAGCTGGCCCAGCAGAGACCGCCTTGCGGTGTTCAGTGACGTCTTTGATGATGTATGCGAAGGCTCACCAGTATTTGGACGCATCCTGAGGGAAATTAAGGTTTTTCCATTTCCTCTGTACCCACAAGCACATTTTTAGCATGTGCTGTCAGACATATTAGAGCCAAGAGAGAGTGAGTCCCCAGTGTAGTAAGCGGAAGTGGAACATCTTCTGGAACCTGGTCATGATGCATCAGGGAGCGGGTCATCAGAGGGCACTGGCTCTATTAAGCTCATTCATAAGAATTAGCATAGGGTCATAGTAGACAGTATCTTTGCTACACTGTATCTAACTGTTTTTTTAATTTAGTTTAATATTCACTTCATCTACAGGATTTTTAATAAATAAATAATTAAACAGAAAAAAATCAGTTAAATAAATACACTGAAATCTTTTTTCTTTCTTGCATTCTTCTAGACAGAGTATGATTTGTATCTTAACTACATTATGGCCTCCCAGTCATCACTCCACGACACGGTAAACTGCACTGGCTGTGCTGAACACTGTTTTATACTGTATTGTTATTATGGCTGGTTCTCAGTTGTGAGGAATACAGAGTCACTCAGTTTTACATCCTGTGCACTCCCTATGTCTGTTTTTTTTTAACTAATAGATTTACTAATTTTTCAGCATCATTAAAAGGCACAATTGACAGTGAGAGACCTAGCCTTGCATTAACAACTCTCATGGTTAGCAAAAACAACCCAATAGAAGAACATGGGTGTGACTTAAAGGATGAGATTTGCAATGGTCACCAAACAACCGGACTCATAACCAGTGCATCTCTCAAACGTATTTAGCACTGCTGGCTAAAGAAAAAAAAAGAAAACAGAAATGCCTTGTGAACACAGGGCCTTACAGTATTGATATGTGTTTATGATTGTATGAAGTCATTCAATACTGCACTTGAAGAGCTGGACAAAAGCACCGCGAAGGCAGAGGAGCTGGAGGAAGCTGAGCAAGAGGTGTCTAGACTTGAGGAGGAAGCCAGGAGAGCTCTAGAGGACAATAACAGGTACTGCAAGAGTCTGTCTATGAAATAAATCAAAGTCCCTTGTCATTTTCATTTACTTTCATTAGCACTGGTTATTAAAGCATGCTTGTTCCTCCTCTTTTCTTTCCCTAGAGTCCGAAATGAATTACAGAATGCAAAAGCCATGATAGGAGAAGAAGACAAAGGTACAAAGAGTAACTTTACTATAGATGTACACAGAACGGTGTGGCTGAGCAAAATGCTGGAAAAACATGCTAGTACAAAATAACTCAACACTTGTTCACATGAAAACCACATTGGTATGTTTGATGATTGGTAAGATATATTTTTTTTTTTTTTTTGCTAGCTTGCTAGCATGTAACTGATGCCAACTTTTAAATAGTCTGTTTCTGCTATGAACAGAGTTAGCTGTGCTCTTCCAGTGCCTGGAGAGGTCATGTATGTGTATATATACAGATACAGATATGTCAATAGTCACTGCAGTGCATTCACACCTGACTCCTGCATGTTTGGACAGATTCAGCTCTGTCAGGGCGGTGGCAAGATGATGGGGCCGGCAGCATCCAATCCAAGAGGCTTCAGCTGTGGAATGTGTGGAAGGAGATCCAGCAGCTGGAGAAAGAGATTAAAGAGGAGATGGTATCCACTGACATAACCACCGTCACTGAGAGATGCATTAGAGACTCAAAGGTACTGTGCTAGAGGGAGATTAACATTCTGCGTATCCACATCACATTTTCTCACTGTGCAGCTTGATTTTACATAACTTTAGACCTCATTTCTTTTGCTGTCTTTAAGAGAAGAAAACTTAAAGACTTAAACATGATATTATGAACACAAAATATATTAAATATACACAAAATTTATTTAAGAAATCTATGTAGGGCCATGGTAGTGGTGTTAATTTTCTTTTTCGTCTTTTGTTTTTGCTTCCAGGCTCAGATAGTGAGACTGATAGCTTCAAATGATCGCCTCAAGACTATCAACAAGGCAAGGGAGTTTGACCTTTTTCCTGCCAAGTTGTCATTTTCTTTTCAGGATTATAGATAATAGACGCATTTGCTATCTGTTAGCGGGTCATGTCTTTACTCAATATTTGTTCCCCAAGGATCTGGAAAACAACATCAATGTGGAGCTGAATAGAGAGAAAGCAAGCAAGGCCTTAAGACAGTACGTGTAATGTTGTGCATGTATGTCACCCATGACTTTAAGATTTTATTAGCTTTTACAAGGAGAAGGTGAATATTTCTCACTGTTGCTATGTTTTATTTTTACCACCAGGCAGTTGTGGGACAAAATATGGTGTGGTCTGCGAACAGAAGGTGAATAACTTCATCAACAAGTTAACATGAGGAAAGTCTCTTGAAATGCCATTACATTCGATGGACAACTGGAAATCATGCAACAAGCGCTGGACAATAAGTATACTGTGCAATAGCATGTTAGAGAATCCATACTTAACAAAGCCTGTGGATGTATTGATTAAAAATTGACAATGTGGTTCCAGTCAATATGCAGTCATATTGTCTGAATAATCTGCACTCAGAGTATCCTGTTAAAATACCTCAGTTTAATCTACATTAACAAACCGGAGTATGTCAGGCTCTGCAGTTTCCACTTTGCTGGCAGTTAAAGGAAAACAGCAGCCAATTTGACACTTCACATGTGTTATAAGGGCCTAGGGCAGTCCAATTAGTATTTGCAAATATGAACAACTTTCACCTAAAGCGAGAAAGCAAATAACTTGTGATGTCCTACCAATGTATAGCCTCAGGCTACTACAATGTTAATTAATGGGAGAATTTACATTCAAGTGAGCTTTCTATAGCCCTAAGTCCTCTTATGTTAACACTTTAGATGCAGGAAATGTACCTTGATGCTCATAAAATCAGCCTGGATATTGTCTCAGTGACCTTTTTCTAATTAATTCTTTATGGAGCTGTGCATTAGCAAGATACCACAGAAGATTAAGAGGACAAAATGAAGACAAACCCATATCTCATTAATTCGGCTGCAGGGGACAGTAATAGACCTTCTTTTCTACAGAATGAGCTAGGGAATATGAATGAAAGGTGAAAATCAGTATTATGAATTAAATAATCCAAAAGTGATATCAGTAAGATGGCCTGTGTTTGTTGGAATGCTGCAATAAAAAGGACAAAATGGACAGAATTTCAACAGCATATTGTGTACATTATTCCTCACTAGAGGGCAGCAGTAACTCACTAAAGAATTAAACATCAGTATCCTGGGCTGTATCCTTAGATAGTTCAGACTACGCTAAAGAGAGTATCAACTTCCCATATCTGCTGTTTAATTTATGGAATTCTGACTGGGTGGTAGAATATTTCTTGTTTCCCCTCAAGACTGCACTTGAAAAGGGAATATCTCAAAATGTTCATGGGTGATTTTTCACTTTGAAAGATCCATAATCACTGCTCCACAACCCATCGTTATTATGCCATATGAATAAAAGAATAGTCCGTTTGTCTCTGAACTTATTCAGTGTTCAAGTGTCTGTCTGTGACCTTTATCAAAACACAGTGAAGATCATTTGAAGTTCATGATGTCTTGATAAAGGTCACAGGCTGAAATGCCAGCATTAGATGTGCTAAGTGTTAAAATTAATATGAAGAGGTTTTCTTCTAGGCTCAACCTCCTTGTGATTTCTGAACTGCAAAACTTTGATTATTGCACTGCTAACAAAAATGTGATCAAATTACTCATTTGATTTCAAGAATGACAGAGAATGATTACTTAAGTACTGAAAGTGCAGAGAAAATGAATAGATCAGGGGACTTTAGAAGCCATCCCTTGCTTGTGGAGATAGGGGATCACCTTTGCTCTCAACGTCAGACAGTGACTCGCTGTCTGCTACAAATAAATAAGGGTTCAAAGTCTGGACAGTGCGCTGTGCAGACTAAGTAACAGATATCCTATTGGTTTACACTTTTAAATGACCCCTCCCCACATTATGTACCGCCCCAACACGCTGTTAAGACATGAAAAACATAAAGTCAAGGAAGTATAGTAAGATAACCATTTCATGAGGTCTTCAGTAACACCTCACCCTGTGGGAAGATTCCTTTGGCTGTGGTCATTCTGACACCATGCTGCTCCACACTGTGGTCCTGCTCCTCCTCTGCCTGTCTTCAGGAATGGGTGCCACTCTGGGCCACTACCAGACTGAATCAAAGGAGGGGGAAGTCGTCCCTGCTGTAGATATTGCTGCTGTTGAAGCACTAGCACAGGAAACCACAGCTGCTGGTAATACCGTTGTAAATGCTCCTGCAGTTGGGGACTTTGTTGCAGACAGACCAGTAGCTGATGAGCCTGTAGCTGAAGAGCATCTACCTGATTCAAATACCCAAATTGTGGACGCACCAGTAGCTGATGCCCTTGCAGCTGATGAACCTGTGGCTGAAACCCTTGTTGCTGATGAGCCTGCAGTTCAAATATCTGCAGCTGATAATCCAGCGGCTGAGGAACCTGACATGGACAGCCCTGCAGGAGATGTTGCTGCAGCAGAACAGCCAGGGGAAGACGCTGATACTATGATGGGTAATATGCCTGCTGCAGATGACCCTGCTACACAGGTCCTGACTGGTGAAGCTCTGGCCCAGGACAGGCCTGCTGAGGAGGAGGGGAATGAAATCAAGGCCATCCAGCCAGAGCAGCCCCTCAGCAGACGCTCGGCCCAAGAGGAGGACTCAGGTTCTAGCCTCAACTCAATTAGAGGCGGTTTCCAGGCCATCAGCGGTTACTTTGACTCTCTAGTGGAGCTGGTTGGAGGGCGCAATGGTGTTTGCCAGTACCGCTGCAAATACGGTAAGATTCTTTATAAGCCTAGGAATTATGGAAGTATTACATTACAAATAAAGCAACTTTGTTAAGAATTATTGTGTTGTTTGGTGTGCACATTAGTTTTCCAACCGAGTGTTGTGTTGTACACATCCATCACTGCCTCTGACATAACCGGTGTATTTTCACTTTCCCTCTCAAAAGTGTTTTTTCCCTCTCAGTTGTCAGTTTTTCATCCATTGATTAAACCCATGACTTGCTGTAAAATGATTGATTCAACCTTGTGGCTGCTGAGATTGAACCACTGGAACACATTCTAGTTATCAAGTCAGGGAGGGCAAATACCACCTAGCTGTTACACAAGCCATACAGAGTCTCAGAGGTTGCAATTGATAGATAAAGATGTAGCTGTACATATTCAGCCCAGCTATCAATATCATGAGCCTCTATAGATAGCAATTATGGAGTGTCTGTGTGTTAACAGTTTAGGTCATGTGATCTGTGGCTTGCAGTTCAGTTTCACTTTTGGTTCGGAGAATTTTAGGTTTCACTTTTAGCAGGAAGAAGTCTTCACAGTTGTGGTTGAGTAAGCATTTTCCTTCTGTGCCCCCCAACATGTTAAGATCAGCTTTTTTTTTTTAGTAAATGTTGCCTATTTCCGTTGAGAAGCACCTTCATGATAAAGTGACAATGTGTGGTTGCAGACAGAACGAGAATTGTACATACACACTGCTGTCCATAGTAGTCTACAGTATTTCCATGGTCATCCAGTATTTTCATCAGCACCAATATTGCTCCAGATGAAAATACACTCTCAGGATGAAGCACTGGTGTTTATAGTGGAAACACTGTTTAGTCAGTAGTGTAAAAGTTAATCACCATCTAGGGCTTTTCTTTCAGTAAAAGAATGGTAGAGATACTATTATAATGTAGTAGGTAATTAGTGGTTACACCATCATACACCCATGGTTCAATAAACACCATAATATCCTATGCAGTTTGGAGAAAGCCGTTTGTTTTCATCTGCTGAGCATGCATTCAGTTTATAGAACATATTTACTGAACTTGTAACTTGCTAAAGAGCTGCAGTAGCCTAGAGTTGTGTGTAGGCAACGAGCACATGCAGAAAAAGTGAAGGAGGGTTTTAATAACAAAATTGCTTTACTAAAGAGAGTTAAACTCAGTCCTTGTGAAGCCGACCCGGCTTCTGTGTCATATTGTGTTCACTGTAAAGTAACAGAGAGTGTTTGCATAATTTAGTTGTTCTGGGAAGAATTTTCTCTGGTGTGAGCATCTTCCCATCACTACAAACTTAGCATTCAGTCTCACTGCCAACACAACAGGCCTACAAACATGGCAATGTTACCAACTCACTCGTTTCCTCAGACAGTAAATACAGCCACTTTGTCATGTTATCTATAGGCCACAGTAGGGCTGGATGATGCCAACAAAATAAAATATCACAATATCTCTGACCAAGTACATTGATAATGACATTGTGACAGTATTGTAGCGATGACTATTGCCGCTTTCATAAAATAATTTTACACATAAACAATCTTTAGTAATGTGGTTAGGATGACCAAGCATGTAGAGTTACAACAGTCTAATAAGTTAACAAAATTGCATTCCTTTACTGTAATACAACCTTTAAAAGCAGGAAGTCAACACTAATGCCATATAATATTAAGATATTCAACATCCCAGAAGATATCTAGTCTCATATAACAATATTGATATATTATTGACATATTGATGTATTGCCCAGCTCTACTATAAAGTGGCACCCAACCCAGAGGAAAACCTCAGAGATCTGTGATGGCGTCTGTTCGTCAGCATACCTCCAAAGTTTTATTTAGCGCAGGAATCAAATGGATCTTCACTATTTCCTCAGGAAAAGATCCTCAGCCTCGGCCCGGCTTCCAGATCCCAGAGCCTAATGGCTGCAGCTCCTCTCTAGTGGGATTCCAGGTAGATGGACCTGTATGTGGATTGTTAATAGTGCCAACACCGCTTGATTAAGCTCACACTGGTACTGAACATTATGCTGTATTCAGTACCTCTGCATGCATACACTGTACTGACACAATATGCTCTGCTGTGACAGTTTGACATGGGGGTTCCTGCCATGACGAAGTGCTGTAATCAGCTCGATTTGTGCTACGACACTTGTGGCACAAGCAAGTCCAGCTGTGACACCAAGTTTCGCTGGTGTCTGCACGGCATCTGCTCTGACCTCAAGAAGAGTCTGGGCTTTGTGTCGAAGGTCCAAGGTGAGAGGCCAGCTATATCTCAACTCAAATATCGATTCTGTACTTTGTTATTACGAAACATGTTATGAAACTCTGCCTCCCTTTATGTCTCTCTCTTTATCGTTCCCTCTCAGCCTGTGAGTCAGTCGCAGATGCCTTATACAACACAGTGTGGACGCTTGGCTGCAGGCCTTACATGAACAGCCAGAGGGCAGCGTGCCTCTGTGAGGGAGAGTTAAGGGACGAACTGTGACACAAGACACCTCGGACTACTCATGGACGCTTAAAGCTTAATGTGAAAAATGACAGACTCAGGATGTTTCCACAGAATATATATTTATAGACTTTTTCTCAGAGAGGAAATAGAAAACAGACATCAAGAATCCTCAGAGTTTGGGAGTTAAAAAGGACATAAACGGGAAATGCAAATGAAGAGTTTCATAGGTTTTTATCTCTGTGCAGTACTAGCAAATATTAAGTATCTGAATATGGCCAGCTCTTTTTTTAGGAAATTAGTAAATTTCTCATGCATATTATATTCTCCAACATTTGTTCTCCATACTCAGATTCATTTTTAGACCAAGAATATGACTCTATTACCATAAATTATTTTGATGACTCCAAAGATGTGCCTGATGGGGAGAATATTTTAGCTGGATTAATTTCCTCTAGAAAGACACAAGCTTATTACATTGGAGCAATTTGTTCCTTGTATGCCAGTATGTAAAAGTTATCAAGCCATTCTGCACAAAACAAACTTCAGTGTCAAAGTCAGTGTCATGTAAATGTAATGCTTATTCCTGCTACTCTGTTAATGTTTGATGTAAGTTATTATTTGCCTTGTTATTTTTCTATGAATAAATGCATCACTAATTGTAATTTATCTGACATGATTAAGTGCATGTTAATTGTCAGAGTAATGAAGCATATGCATAATTTCAAGGCACAACACTGATGTTTCCTCTCCACCACTCAGAAATTTATGACATGCTCTCCGAACATTGGTAATATATACTGCGAAAATGAGGCAGGATTTATCTATGGACGCTCTGCAAGTATTTTTCAAGATTATGTTGCTGTGAAATATAAACCATTTTCACAAATGCACAAATCTGTAAGCAGGGAGCCGTAATCAGACTTGAAAAACGTCTGTATCTCTGACCTAGAAAAACATCCTTCATTCTGTAGTAGTTACAAATGAAATGTGTTGGCTCCAAATGATTCCTAATAGAAATGTCAGTCACTTCAGTGTCAGTAGATTGTGCTGTTGGGCAGAGTGGCAAAAATTCACAAACACGGATGCATTAACCAGAATTCCAGCAAAACACAGTAGAGTGCCATATTGGGTCTTCTATAGGAATAAATTGAGTGGTGTATATATTTGCATGTGTATGTGAACATGTGGGACATTTAAAAGGGGCAGTGCAAATGACTCCTCTGCGTGTTTGTATGTTGGTGTATTGCATACCAAATTAAGTATTATAGTATATCTCCATTTCTTTAAAAGTTACTCTGCAACTCTCATTTTCAGTATGTGCCTTGGTAATCCTAGCTTGTGTCAATGCATTTACATTCAGCTTGTAGGTGGGTGTTCTTACTACTATTTTATGCACATTCACGGTGTTTCATTGGCTTTTTGTGCTGATGGCTGCATGTAGGCGTCACAGCTCAGGGAGAATGAAGATGGGACCTCCACTTAGCATCCGCTGGTCCAGGGAATCACTGGTCCGAAGCTCCCGGCGGACACGTCCTCGACAGTGCTGAGCACAGCGGGAGTCTCCTGCCCCACATACTAAGACCCGGCAGTGAAGGAACACTTCCTGTACACCACAAACACACACACACACACGCACACGCACACGCACACGCACACACACACTCAATTAATCACAGTGGAAAATCTTCTTGTAAGCAGGGAGAGAGATGGGTACCACCACCACATGGGAAATAATTGCTGATTCAAACACACAGGATACACGATTATTCTGTCTAGAAATACAGTCTAAACAATATGTCACTATGCAGACATAAGCATGCACCACACACATGCACAAACACACACTAGCCAGCTGGCTCCCAGCATGCTTCTCTTACTCACTCGGTTGTCCTTGCCAATGAACTTGAAGACAGGGACCTGGTAGTGTTTGGAGAGTTGGTCTTTGGATGAGTACTGCTTTACTGTTTCATCAGAGATACACCTGCAGGGGTGCAGGAAGCAAGAAGAGGGAAATGAGTTATACATGCAGTCAATAACAAACAAAACACAATACTCACTGATCCATACATGTCCCTAACAAGCAGTGACTTCATCACTGTTTGCCTCCTTCAAGCTCTGAGACACTGTTGTCTTTTTAATCGGAAATCAAGAAAATAGATGACAGCACAGCTGTGGTTTTCTACCACAGTGTCCAGTAATGACAAGAAGAAAAGAAAAACTGCCTCTTCGGACTCAGGGGAGAAGCAGCAAAAACTGAGCGTTTCACAGATGATAAGGCAGCTTTGTGTTTTGATTTTCTCCCACCCAAACCATCCTTTTGTTTTCCCTCCACATCAATCAGAGTGAGAGTCCAGTGGCATTTTTCACTTTATATTCCTCTGAGGGCATTAAGATTTACAACCCTATACCTGTCAAGCTGCTAATTCTTCAGTCTGATGGAACACTTTGGTTGGTTCTGATGTTGACACTCATTGTAAGGGCCACACTGGATCCACTGGTGATAGATGATAAACTACAATTTCCATTGTAGTGAAGGTTTCGTGCTCAGTGGTCACTGCTGTTGTTTTAAGACTACACTTCCCAGAGACACTTGTCAACCAAACAGTGTGGCCAGTGGAATTTTTTTTTTTATTCTATTGATGAAATTTGAGTTTCAGTGGGTGGCACTTGTTTCTTTGTGTGTTCAGCCATGAGTGCTATCATTTTCATGATTATTCCAAACAAATCACCGTTGCTGCTTTAGGCAACGTAAAATGCATCACATCTTTGGCACCAAAGGACAGACCTGCCTGACACCTGGTGCTTAGAACAGCAAATGTATAAGCTTTCATGAATTGGCTATAGTTTGAGTTTACTGTTGTATTATATCAGTTGGGAACATAGAGTAGGAAAACAGGTTTATATAAATGAAAATATCACGGTTTACAGTGCTGTTTTGTGGCAAAACAATGGCACACCTACACATTTGTAACAAGTGCTATATGATGTGACATTTACTACAGATTGATAATAGTTCCATACTATTCACCCGTCTTTGATGAGGTAATACTTAAGGGCCTGGTCAGCTTTGGGGCTCGGTGTGGCGAAGCAGCTCTCCACCAGAGCAGCTAGACCCTCTACTTTCTCCCTTGGCTCCACCCCGAAGAAGAGGGAGTCATGCAGGCGGAGCTGGGGCGGGGCATGGTAGGGCTCGGAGAACTCAGCGCTCTTGAAGAGCTCCAGGGAGAAAGGGAAGACCCCCTCACTGTGGCCTGCCAGCTCCAGGGCAGAGCTGCGCACGGTGGCCTGGTAGCCGTCCGACACCTGGTACTCTCTGGGGAACTCACAGGTGATCGGGAGCAGTAACTTGCTGGTGCGGACAATCACGTCCCTGCTGCTGCCCGGGCTGGTCCTGGGAAGGCCTGTCACCAGGTTGGTCCCCACAATCTTGTCATCAATCACCTGGGAATCAATGTTCAGTTTATTAATTCAATGACATTTAAAGTCCGTGATCATCTCAGAACAACCCACCTTCAAGACACCATATTTTAAAGCTACCCAAGGTAGTTTTCCTTGCACACACATTTTGTTTACAAAATTTCTCCCTAAAGCACATACTATCTCTTGGCCCAAAACCTCAGAGATTTCAGATTTGTTCATTCAATATGAGAGCTTCTGCTACCTAATACAAATCTCAGCAGTTCTGACCTCCACCACGGTGCCGCAGGTCTTGAGGCTGAAGCTGAGATTGATGTGTGTGCCATTTGAGACGCCGCGGCAAGAGGAGTTGGACAGAAACAGCTCCAGTCCTCCTACTAGGTCCTTAGGGACTGACACTGTTATAGAGCTGGAATCACACTGGACTGGCACTGCAGGACAGGGGAGCAGACAGCCAGAGAAGAAACGACACTGTGTAATGACATTTGACATACTGTGATCCCATAGTAAGATAAAATGGCACAAATCACGAGGGACATAAAAACACTATACTGGAACAAAAACTATACATGATTTTTGGATACGGCATACAATAATAATAAACACATAGACATATCATACAATAATGGTAAAACAATAAAACAACATTCAATCAGTTCATGTAAGTAAATAAATAGCAGGAAAGCAAAATATTGTGTCAGCATAGGGATTGGGCAAGGGGAAATTTGGGCCTTTTATTAAATACTGGATGTCAGTCATGTCCTCCGCCTGCTGATATTATGGAGATTCCTCCCTGACCACAGCTACATAAAAACTCCATAAAACCTGCAATGAAATATTATATTATGCTCTGCTCATTTAATTCTTCTATTCAATTGTTCAGATGAGTTTTTGTAAAGTCAGTTTTCATTTAAAGGCCTCTACCACTGAATAGGTGGGTCAGTCAACCCACCTCAAAGAATTTCATTAGGCTGAATTTCACAGGTAATAATTAGTTTCATATGACTGTCTAAATGGTGTTTCAGGAGCTTTTCCACCCTGACAATAATAAAATTAGAGGGGGACTAATACTTACAATGTAAGGGGCGTAAAATATTTTAACTTTAAATATACTAAACTTCAGCAAAAAACATCAGCTATCAATGAGTTTAGTCTAAAAATGTCAGTAGTGGACATACAAAACATATCAGTCAAACCCTACTATCTATAGGCTGCCTATATTTTTTAAATTAATGCAGATGTGCAGCTTCCTCAGTATATCTAGCTGTAAATGTCTCTCTCTCTCTCTCTCTCTCTCTCACACACACACACACACACATATGCACACGCACAGGTTTGTGCTGCTTCGTTGTGGAGACATTGTTTTGACTTCCATTTATTCTTGACAGCCTTATCCTAATCTTAACCTCACCCAACTCATATCGAACCCCAATTCTAATTTTACCCCTAACCTTAATCAGTGACTCAAAAATGATCTGCTCTGTGACGACCAGGATTTTGTCCCCCTGAGGCAGGTGGTCCCCACAAGTACCTATGTAAACAGAAAAATGTCCCCATAATGTAGGGAGAACACAGTCCCTCCCACACTGCTTTCACCTTGGCATGTGCGTTTATCGTCTCCCAGTTCCAGGCCTCGGGGACAGCGGCACTGATAGGAGTCCGGCAGTGAAGAGCAGCCGTGGCTGCAGCCTCCGTTGTTAACGTGGCAGCCTGCTATCTCTGCATGGAGCAAGAGCGCGAAAGGCAGAGATAAAACACACCGTGTGGTCCCTCAATTCACCATGCTATGCCATATAAATACTAGTAGGCCTATAAATATACCTCTGCAGTTGCGTCCATCCTCGTCCAGCACTCGGCCCCGTCCACACTCACAACGAAAGGAGCCTTTGGTGTTGACACACACCTCCGCACATCCACCGTTCCCCCTTTCACACTCATTCACATCTGAACATGGGACACACCAGACCGGGGTCAGATAGTATTTGCAAATGGTTTTTGCATTAGGTGTAATCGACTGTGAGCAGCAAATGGCTGGGGTGACTTTAAAATTGATGTCAGGATGCTACTGAGAGAACACGCAAAGAAATACTCAGGGATGGAATAAAAATGAGGCACAAAAATGGAAGGGAGAGAGAAGGGGGGGTGGGGGTGACACCAGTGGAGTGAAGACAGAGTCATTGATTGAGGACAGAGAGATGAAGTACAGTAGAGAGAAGTAATTTCTCAGAGTGGGCAAGACATTTGGTTGATGGGTGAATAATGAGATAATGGCACTTTTCAGGCTGGCTGGGTTCCCATAGCATGCTTGTCACCCATCATTAGGTGTACAGTGCAGTGTAGTCTCAGTGAAGTG
>OMKZ01028885.1:0-12664 GCA_900302535.1 Neoniphon sammara
TACAGTTTACTGTAATAGAATAATATTTTGACATTACTGTAGTCCTATTACTCCTCTGCGACTTGCGGAAAGAGTTGACATCATCGACAACTCTAGTAGAAACAGATTTACTAGAATGAGTTTTTCCTAGAGTATGCTGCATTCAAGTTGCATGGGAAAACCCATTGGAATGACATAACGGTTCAAAGCAATGATTTAAATTTGAACTGTTCAAGTTTTTGAACTTGTTTGAAGCTGTCAAGACACCATGACTGGAGTTTTCTGTAGATTTCGGTTGCACATGATCAGCTTTTTCACTTTTAACATTTATGCACCTAGTGATTTGATTTCATGCTTAATACAACTTAACATTAACGTTAACTGCCATACAAAAATCCAGCAAGCAGTGGAAAAATATGGGAAGACATTAGAAAGGATAGTTATTTAGGGTCCACATGCATGAACAGCTATGCTACTATTTACTGTAGTGTTGAACAGCAGGTTCCGTCTAAGTATTCTACAGCATCAAATCTATGGCTAGCGCTGTCCAGCCCACATGCTGCCTTCAGAGTCTCCTCGTAAACTACTACTTCCGAGTTGGGAAGGCGTAAAGCTTGTTGCTGCATACATGCGCTGTTTGGTGGGAAATAATTACAGAGTGGCCCCAGCAACAAAAGCTTTATTTTACAAATTGAGTAACACAGAGCTACTCTCTGCAGCAGCATAATGAAGGGGAGAAAAATCAGCGTTGCTGTTGATGCTGTATTTAATTTATTAACCAAAAGTGGTTGTATATGTGGGACAACTACAATTTAAACAAAAATGGAATCATGCAAAAGTACACGTCCAGCCCTCTCATTATTACTTCCAGTAGTGGTGAATGTAAAGGTGTGTAGCCGAAACTCTGATCTCACTACTGATCAAACATTAATTATAGTTTCAGAAAATCATTCATTTATGCAGTTTTTCTTCATCTAAACCACATCAGTTTGACATTACTAACTATGACTTTTGTATTATAAATATTTATGTCAGCATAAGAGAGTAAACTCTCCTCCACAAATACGAATACAATGAGTTGATGTGGGTATTCCAGCCCTATTTACTACTGTGCAGGGACGTTCAAGCGCGCTTTAGTCATATTCCCCATGTTTCCGACAGCATTTGAAGCTAGCATCAACAGCTGCTGTTTGGCTGCTGTTTCTCCAGCATTACTGAACGGATCAAACCGATTTGGCCTCCTCCTCAACATAACCGCTATAATTTGTCATTAATGAACCATTCGATGTGTCGCTTAACCCATTTTTTAATCAGCTGTTATAAAATGTAAAGGAAGGTACTTATTTGAACGGCGGCGCGCCTTCAATGAGCATGTTGAGCACGTCACCGTCGCTCTAATCATTCAAACGCTCGTGCCCGATGCGGATGCGTACGATGGGACGGTAACGCGCCTCGCGGTCTCCGCTCACCGTCATCTCTGTCACTGGAGCCGAAAATTAACCGAATAAACACAACAATGGCGGGATTTAACGAGTAACGGTATTTACTCTATCTCACTTGGATCTAAAGCGTCGTTTTTGTTTATTCCGGGTGAAAATGGCGTCAGGAGCAGGCTGGCAGCCTCCATACACCACCTCGACCAGCAACACCAAATATACCCCCTCTTCAACATCCACTATGTTTTATGAAGGGGGCTTAACGCTGGAATACACTCAAGACCTGCATCTGAAGATGAGCAAGAAGATTGCGCAGCTGACCAAGGTCCGTTCATGTTGATGTTGGTGCTGATGCAGGATGTAATGGTCATTTAGAGCAGGTTGTAATGTTGATACACTGGTATTGTAGAGCAGATGCTGATATGGGATGTGGTTGTAATAGCCTATAGAGAATGACAGAATGTGATTGAAGTGTATTTCAGAGCATGCTGATGCTGAAGGAAGTAGTGGGAATTTAGAGCATATTGAGATGATGCTGATGTGAGAGGTGGTTTTGTTTTAGAGTAGACTGGATGCGAGTTTAGTGGTATTTTAGAGCTGGTTGTGATGATGCTCATGTGGGATGTGGTTGTATTTCAGAGCAGGTCGGGATGATGCTAATGTGGGATGTGGTGGTGTTTCAGAGCAGGCTGGGATCATGCTGATGTAAGATGTGATGGATTTTAGATCAAGCTGGCATGATAATGTAGAATGTACTGTGATGGGGTGGGATGACGTTGATGTGGGAAGAAATTTTATTTTAGAGCAAGCTTGGCTGATGCTGATATAGCATGTTGCTTTGTTGTAAATCAGGCTGGGAGGATGCTGATGTAGGATGTTGTGGTGTCTTAAGAGCAGGTCGGGATGGCAGTGATGTAGGATGTAGTTTTATATTTACAGCAGGTGGGGATGATGCTGACATAGTATGTGGTGGCAATTTAGAGCAGGTCAGGATGAAGATGTAGTCTCATTTTAGAGCAGGCGGTGATGCTGATGATGTAGGATGAGGCAGACACAGGAAAGTGATTCATTTTAGAACAGGTTGAGTTGATGCTCAAGTTAGGATGATGCTGATGTAGAATGCAGTCATATTTTAGAGCAGGTTGAGATGATGCTGATGTAGAATATAGTGGCATTTTAGAGCAGGCTTGGATGATAGTAATGTAGGATGTAGGCCTAGTTTATTTACAGCAGGTGATTTAGAATGTGGAGGCAGTTCAGAGCTGGTCAGGATGAAGATGTCTCATTTTAGAACAGGCGGCAATGCTACTGATAAAGGATGTAGCAGTAATTGCCATAAAGGCTGGAATGATGTAGAATGTAATGGGATTTTCAAGCAGATTGGGATGACTGATGTAGGATACAGTTTTATTCTAGAGTGTGTAGAGATAATTGTAATATACTCAATGGTGCAATTTTAGAGCACATTAGGATGAGGATAATTAGGAAGAAGTGGCAGTATAGGTTAGGATGATGCTGATGAAGGATGTACTATTAGTAGTTTACAGCAAGCTGGGCGATATTAAATACTGTCCTGTATGTGTTTGAGGCTGATAGGTGGCCAGCACATTCCAAACATCCAGAAAAAGTGTTTTGTAAATGCCCAGAGTAAAAGGCTGATTGATGTGATGGCAAGGCTGTGAATTCACCACCCCAGTGTTTATCCCATGTGTGTTTTCTGCCATCAGAGGACTGCAATTGCTGCCCAAGGGCTGAAGAAAGTTATGTAACCTTGGAGAGATGCAGGCATTTGGCAACGCTGCTTCTTTATAGTACCTGAAAGCGCCTACAGTATAGGGCACTTGGATACTATGCCCTTCAATAGAATAAGAATCAAGTTTAACTGGCAGCTACATTTTCATGCTCTGGGCATTTGTCTTTGTAAAGGGGCAAACAAAATGAAATATCGTTTTTTTTTTATACAGTGATGCTGTACATGTTAAGAGATGTGAGACAAGCAGAGGTAGAAGACAGCAGATTTACATAACATACATGGTGACACTATCCACACACTGAATTTACAATGAATGCAGAATGGGATACACTGCACATATATTGCATATAAATGGAAAATGTGAATACGCTACATAACAGAGTACAATGATTCCAGCATTTCTTACTGGTTCCTAGGTTATTTGCATTGGTGGAAGACCGAGCTGAACAAATAGCTCAGACCATGCATTTAACAGTTTCAATACGTTGTTTTACCATTATTTTACTGTTTGGGAATTCTGCCACAAATGTGCCATCTGTATGTATGGGAAACACTGAAACTGAGTACAATGTAGTGTGTTACAGAGTTCTAACTGTGATTTTAATTATGATTTAGAAACCAAAGTCTGTCAAAGTCTCATGGGTCTCCACATGACAATAGTATGTTTTAATGTTTTTAATGAGCATGAGTCTCAAGGTGAGGGCTTAATTAGTCAAATTTAGATACTATCTGAGGATGTTGTAGATACCCTGTGGAATCCCTTGTAGAAATTGTAGAAGCCTCAGTTGTCTGCATAATACACAATAATGGGATTCCTCAAGGGTTTTTTTTCCCTCAGGAATTAAAGTCTTTTTTTATTGCTTTTCTGGTGCTGTACTGATCACATAACTGCTTAGAAGCTAAGATCACTTCCATGTGTTTTGTATCTAGATGTCCTTGCTTTTGAAAAAAAAAAAAAAACATTATGCAAAGTGTTATGATTGATTTATGCCTCAGTGTTTTGCACTTGTAAATGGGTCTGCATAAGGCGAACACTGGCTTGTGTAGGCAGCAGAGACTATCTGCTACTCCTCTTCACACTTAATACAGCGAAAGTGTTACTCTTCCATGGCAGCTCATTCATTCCAAATGAGAGAATCTGCTATTGCTGCATCATTGCACCAATAACATACTCTTCTTAGATATTGTGATAATGTATGCGAAAAGTAAGCCCATGTTTTACCCCGTCTGTTGACAGTTCTCTGTAAAGTTGCGATGAACAGCTTTGCAAACTGCAATTAAAACCTCAATAACTAGGATTAGACTAATACATCAGGTTCCTGACATATCAGACTGACATTTAGTTAAAAGATATCAGGCGGTCATGAAGTTCATCGCTGTATATATGATATGATGGAGGTTCCTCCCTCACCACAGCTACAGTACAGGCAAATAATATGGCAAACCTGACATGAAATATGAATTTCCGCTGTTTTGCGCTTTGTTTTTTCATGTAATTGTTCAGCACGGGTTATGGAATGTGTGGAAATTCAAGGAATCATGAAAAGTCTGTTTCAGACAGGTAAAGTCAGAGAATTTAATCAATTCTTGGGAAAAGTCATGGAATTTCATGGAATTCTGTCAGCCTCAATTAAAAAAGAAATCAAAATCTAGCTATTCATGTGTTATGTTCACACCCTTTGCAGATTCATAGGAATACTCCAACATTTTGGGCAAAATACCCTTTTCCCGACATACCCAAACTGAGACAAGATGTTCGATACCATTTTCACCTCTTTATGTCCATTTTGTGTTAGCTTAGCATAAAGACTTGAAGTCTACAGGAGTCATTATCCTAGCTCTGTCAAAAAAAAAAAAAAAAACCCTTCAGCAACTCTGAAGCTGTCTTATTTACACAATGTATCGTGTATTTGAAATACACATCTTGGAATAAAAAAATAATAATAATAATTACACCTGGAAGTGTGGTTAAAATGATGGAAAAGGGGAAAAATATTTTACATTTAAGTCATGGAAATTCAACATTTTAGCTACGCATAGTCATGGAAAAGTCAGGGAATTTTACATTTGACGCAGAGCGGGAACACTGGTATTCATTCTTCATTTAAAGGCAATACTGTATCCCAGAGTGTCCCTACAGTTCAGTAGATGTGGTGGGTCACCCTGCCTTAAAGAGCTGCTAACCTTGAAAGAATTTCATTTATTCTGGGTTTCAGTGAAGAGATTCAGTGTCCCATGAGGTTCTCAATGCTGTTTCAGAGGCTTTTCCACACTAACAAGAATGATTTCGGGGAAAACAGTAGTTTGGCCATGAATATTTATTAAATTAATAATTTAAATATTGAATATCAGCGACTTCAATATAAAAAGTATTAGTGGCCTTCAAAAACATGTGTTGAGCCCTAGTGGTAATTCTGTTTTCAAGGACCACACCTGTGCAATTTTATCTCATTATGTTTGAGCCATAGTACATGAACTCTGCCCAAAATAAGTGCATTACAAATCTGTAGTTTGAGCAAGTGTTTGGCAATAAGTTACATATTCTTGTCAGTAATACACACCTTCACAACTGACAGAGTCCCAGAGCAGAGCTGACTGGAGTTGGAATCAAAGAGATGGTCTTCCCATGGTCCTCCCTTGTTAGAACACCTCTCTGCATTCATTATCCTTGATACCAATCGACTTGTGGGAAATCAGTGAGAGTGAATGGCAACTTACCAACTTTCAGTGTCTTTGTGCAGTTACTGCATTCGTTTTCCTATATTTCCCATGCAGCGGCAGTGCTTATAAGTAACTGGAGTTTTTTGTCCCACATCTGTTCCTGTTTTGGTCTCAGACACTCTGTGCTCACGCTGCAAGCAACTTGGTTAATGTTGCGCTCAATTCTGGCTTATTGTGGGCAGGGCCAGAGGCTCACTTCATGTCTGTAATGGTCTGCAAAACTTTGAACAGGAAATTTGCGCATTTCTCTGTTTCTTTTTGCCTTTTATTACACTAAATCATTCTGATTAATTAACATAGTTGAAAAAGGCTTTAATTTAAGGGCTTACCACTGACCCCATCAATGGATACAGTGATTCTCCAAGTGTGCAGTCTTGAATTAAAGCTGTAGTGAACTTAGAAGCAGTGACAGCGAATGACAATTATCAAATTGTCAGCCATTTTGCACTTGCCAGTTTGAACTATTGTTCATGAAACAAAATCACATTGGTAGGGAAACAAGGAAATCTGATGCTTTGTCCAACTTTTCTTGGCTGACGAGCCTGTTGACCAACCACGCATTGGCTAAATTTCCCTGGTTGCTCAGTTCCATTGGAAATGAGTGGACATCTTGTGACTTTTTCATTGTGAGCAAATACATGGTTACTGTTGTAGTGCAGGATGCAGTAATAAAAGCAGTGCCTGTATAGGATAATTTCTGATAGTGAAACCAATAACTATTAACAGCAGGACTTCACCTCTGTTGGTGAAACGTGTTGGTAATGCGGTGACAACGTGGGGTGATGGCAGGCAGCTGGAGGGCGGATGGGAAACTGTGGCAGGCCGCCACAGTTTATTAATTGAATGGGAAACCCTTAAAGGGAAACCCTGTACTCTCTGGTGTGTTTCCAGAAGCCCCATTTTGGTGGAAAGCCAAAACTTGAATCCTACATTTTATTCATACATAGCTCAATGGTTAGAGGTGTCTGTTTTGTTTTTTACTATATTTTACTATATTTTAATTAATTTTACTGTAGTTTTATTCTGCAAAGCACCATGCATTGCTGCTGCACTTTCTAAAATCTATGTATGGTATTTTTATTTTACTGTACAGCACTTTGAATTTCCTTTGTGTATGAAATGTGTTATATAAATAAAGCTGTTTCTGCCATTGAAAATAGCAGCATAAATAATGCAGGTTACATGACTGCATGTCCTCTAGAATGTGTTGTACATAGGCTGTAAACTTATATAAATTGTGATTTCCCCACATGAGCACTATGTTCCTTTCAGTCAAACTTCAGCCATGTGCAATGCCCTGGTTAAAACTTCACTACAATAGTGCCATGGTACTGTACAGCACTGTACTTGTGTAATATATTCTAATGTAATCAGTCGGGAGTGAGGTTGGGGAACCTGTTCCAATGTTTCCAGAGCGGACCGGATCAAAAGAATACCGGCTCCTAGTTTTTATCCTGCTCTGTTTTGTGAATACAACAAAACGCTATTTTTGATTCACGATCAAAGAGACCCGCTCTCTATTCTTACCTTGTCTGCTGTGTTTGTCTCTGAGAGTTTGTGATGTGGCGTAGTGATGCTCAAGGAGGAAAGCACATGTTCTTTTTCCGCGTAGCAGCAGAGCATCACAACCTTATAAAGAGCAGATCCAATGCATTGCTGCACTACAATCAAGACGACAAACTAGACAAGTGCTATGTGCTTCAGCTAAGTAAATACAGATATGTTGCCACCACCTCATGACAAGTTTCTGGTGAAGGAAAATAGTGGCCTAAAAGCTCAAATATCAAGGGATCCTGTTAAGACTACTTCTTCTTTGATTAATCCTTTAATTAGTGAATACGATGGTAATCCTCTGAAAACTATGAGAGCAGAGCAACAGAATCATTCTTTCTGACATCAAAGTTTTGTCGTAGCATTACGCTATTGCTCCACAGCGTATTCACCTACAGTCATTCATGCTCGTTCCAAAAGAACTGACAATGACTGTGAGACTGAATTTTGTTTGCCCGCAGGGTATTTGTTTGAGTCTTCATATCCACATTAGCTTTATTCTCTAGTACAGTCTGTACTGAACTAGAAAATGAACTCTCAGCCCCAAAAGCCCCCCGAGGTGCCTTATTGTCAACATTATCATCTCTCCCAGTTGATTCTCTGTGAAGCAGCACATTTTTATATCTTGATAAAATTAGGCTTAGACCGATTGGTTTGTCTATAAATGAGTTTTATATTGAACTTTGTTCTTCTGTTAAAAGTAAGATTTAAAAATCAGTATTTATTGTAGAATTGATCTATTCTACATTGGTTTTCTATGGGAAGCTCTTAACCTGAATTGATTCTAATGAGACATTTTGAAGAGATTCCATGCAACTAAACATGGTTGTTATTATGATTATTGGGTCGTAATGAAGTTTAGTGTCCCATATTGGTCTACATGCTGTTTCAGAGGTTTTTCCACCCTGGCAAGAATAAAATTCTGGTGAAAAGTTCTATATGTAACCTTTTCAGTATTTGTGGTGTAAAAAAAGTATGAATAAAAAAAAACATTCCAAAAATATTAGTATCAGGCTTAAAAAATCCCAGATGACACTGACAGTTTATTCTTTTAGTTCTCTTGTTTCTTTCTTGTTAAGGCTTCGATAGCAAAATAATGTGATTTCTCAATGATAATCCAGGGCCCTCTTTTAAGGGACCCCCTTCTTGCATCCCATAATCCCATTCTTGGCTTGAAAAGCACTTTCGGTCTCTTGCTTTATGCCTTACTGCCCTTGCGTGGGTAGATTTTGATTGAACCCTCGCCCATGGTCCAGCTTTTGGGTCAAGGAATGCAGATGCCAATGTTTTTCATTTAAAGCATTCTTTCCTAGTACCTTGAATTTGCAGACAGTTCATGCAAATGTCTTGTCTTCCCAATATGGGACACTTCATTGGTGCTGGCATGTCAACTGGAATTTAAAGGAATACGTTTTGGGCAATATCCCCTTTTGCCAACTTATGTTCGATACCATTTTCACCTCTGTACGTCCACTGCTTCAATTCAGATGTTAGCATTTTGTGTTTGGTTAGCATAAAGACTTGAAGTCTATGGGAGTCAGCTAGCCTAGCTCCGTCAAAGTGAAAAAATAAACCTTACAGCAACTCTGAAGCTGTCTTATTTACACAGTGTATCGTGTGCATTTGAAATACACGTCTTGGATTTTTTTTTAAAAAAGAGGATTGTTTTAGAAGTTAGATGGTAGGAACTATTGATGGTAGGAACTATAACCACTGAACATATGTGTTCATTGGTTATAGTTCCTACCATCTAATGTCATCTAACGTCCTCTAAAATGACTCATTTTTTGTTGTTTTTTTTTAATTCCAAGACGTGTATTTCAAATACACATGATACACTGTGTATCAGAGTTGCTGTAAGGTTCATTTTATCACTTTGACGGAGCTAGACTAGCTGACTCCTATAGACTTTAAGTCTTTATGCTAACCGAACATGAAATGCTAACCATCGGAACCGAAGCAGTGGACGTACAGAGGTAAAAATGGAATTGAACATCTTGTCTCAGTCTGGGTAAGTCGGCAAAAGGGGACATTGCCCAAAACGTTATTCCATTGAGGACAATAAGCACAATTACTGCCCCTTAAGACAAAATGACCATAATATATCTGTGGGGGCTTGTTAGGGTGATTGATCAGTACCTGTTTTTGGCTTTTAAAATCACTTTTCCAGTCCATAAAAATAAATAAATACCGATATGTGTTGTACTTACAAGACCCTTTCAACTGCTCATTGATGGAGAACGTTGCTATGAGTGAGTGACCGGCATCAAAAGACATTTCAGCTACAAAGGCTAAAACCCTTATTCTCAAGCCCAGAAAAGCAAATGCCAAAGCAGTGTTATTATTCCAGAATTTAGCATGGTAATATTACCT
The DNA here is from genome assembly GCA_900302535.1 of Neoniphon sammara. Lineage (NCBI taxonomy): Eukaryota > Metazoa > Chordata > Actinopteri > Holocentriformes > Holocentridae > Neoniphon > Neoniphon sammara. Next base: position 9,814 of record OMKZ01028885.1, read on the forward strand.
CTTCATTAGATGTTTCTGTTGGATCCCAGCTTTAAATATCTATTTAGCCTACTCCTCTGTTAAAATGTGACTTTATTGTTCACGTCAAGTTCTGGCTTCTGTAGCTCAAGGGGGCAGACACATGGACAGACTTGCGTGGGAAGATAATTGCAGTATTTAGTTCATTTTGAATTGAACCTGAGCCCTGGTGCGTTTACCCCCTTGGCACGATTTGTTTGGGCAAGTGTGAACACAGGAATTGCACTCGAGTGAGGACCAAAACAACCAGTCTGAGACCCCTTGTGAGAGCTGTTCTCAGGCCGCCTCCAAGCGAACTGTAGTGCTGTTTGACTTAAGTTTAATCCTGATTCAACCCAACTGCAGGAAGTAAAACAAACGCTACATTTTGTTAGGTCTCGCTTTCTCTGATTACAGTATGTCTTCTTTGGAACACAACCTTAACAAGCATTTGTACTGAGCAGCATCTTCCAGATATGTTTAGTAGGAGCACCATAACAGGATTACTGCCAGCATATCACCAAACCTAACTGCAGCAGCTGATTTCCGTGAATTCTGTGCACACTTGCAAAAAGTTTGCTTACAGTTCCACTGCTGTATTTCTGCCCTTGGCCAGAAAATGTCCATTTTCTGATATGCTAAAATTTTTGGCTGTGTGAACTGGAAAAGGACCAAATGGAAAATGAACCAAAAGTATCAATTTTGCTCTGATTCAGACTAGGCAAACAGACTTGTAGATGAGAAAGTCCCCTAAAAGTTATATCCATGTTTTTGCAATGCCACATTTGAGATTTGATTTGAGATTCCCACAGTGAATGACTGTCTGCCCAGACGCTGAGGACCTCCATTATTTCCACGTCTGTCCAACTTGACATTTTTGCTAATCCTTTGTCAAAATGCTTTGGTATGCAGTGGTTTGTTCTTCCTTCTTACATGTGGTCTTTACTAACCTTGTTCTTAGGTGTTTTCTTCCATACAGAGCAGAAAGCCTGGCAGGAGTAGGGCTAGGTACAGAATTTTGGGGCATTAGAGGTACCAACTAATCTTGCACTGATTACTGCCAAAACCCTCGTGGACCTTGTCGCAAACGCAATCCGGTAAATGAAAATTAAAAAATGTTTAGCCCACTAATTTCTAAAAACCGTGTGTTAACTCAACTGTACGTTAAAGTTAATGTATTATTTCACAGTTGAACGGTCATCTGTGAAATAAGCTGTCCTGTTTTGACCCTGCCGTTGAAGGAATCGAAGTCGAGAATCGCTAAGAACTGGAATCAATAAGTGGAATCGAAATTGGAATCAAAATCATACAAATCCAAACGATTCCCAACCCTAGGTAAAAGTGACAGTAGTATCCAAGAGGCCTACACAATTCTTGTTGGCCAACATTACATCTTTTGATCTAGCAAATTACCTTGTAGCTAGCTAGCCGCAGCATGTCGAACAAATGGTTGAAGGTTTGGTTTTATTATGTGAAATTAAATGCTGCCACAAAATGTGATACATCAGGTACCGAAAAAGTACTTTTGAAGTTGGAACTGGTACTGGAACCGAAACCGACAAATTTCCAATGATACCCATCCCTAGGCAGGAGTTTCCCAATTATTGTGGAAGACAGGAGGGAGCTAATAAGACCCACCCATCGTCCTCTCATTGGTCTTTCCAGTTGTCCGTCTGAATTTGAATGGGAGAGCGCAACCTGTTAACCGTCACAATGATTTGTACAAGTCTCTTCAATAACATGATTGAATATTGCCTTTGAGAGTTCCATATTTCACCGTCTGCTCGTTTTTTGCCTTCACGCCTCCCTTGGGGTAACATATTTTGGAGTGTGGGCCGAAGTGGAAACCCAAAGATTCTCTCTATCCAGTAAAAATAGAGGTCCAATAACATAGGGAAGCTTAGTCAAGGCGAGGTCTTTACAAAGGCAATCACGTCATATCTGTTTTTACAAGTGCAGTTGGCGCACGTTGGTGTCATGGTGAGTTTTGGACATGCTCACTCATAACAGTTGTTATGGAAAATTACTGGTAGTGTTACCACTACTTGAGCCGTGAAATGGGTGTAGCTGATGGCCCTGCATTTCAGCACCAGCTGCCGTTCACAAGTGAGTCCTGTACCAGCAAATTAATGGAACAGGGGAACAGGCTGCATGAGTGAAAAGGGGCTAAACTGTTACAGCAGCTGCAGGCCGCTGTATGTGGCTTAGGGGTTGTTTTGTTTGGGGCCTTAGGACTGAAAACCTGCTAGTGAAACTCCCACTGGATCACAGAGGAGGGAGATATGGGCTTTCACTCTCTCTTCTTTTTCTTTTTTAGCCTGTTTTATCCAGGGATGATATGCTTAACATGCTCTTTTTCTGCATCGCTCTGCTTCACATTCATTCAGCCCCACACAGTCCCACTGGGAGCTGCGCAGCACAACCGTGGCTGTTTGTGCCATATCCCAGTTTTAATAAGAGGACACTATCAGCCTCGTGTATCAACTTAAACACAGATGTCTTTACACATGCACAGAGAGAGAGAGACATTCTGACTCCTTTAGCTCTCTCCTCTCTGCCCCCTGCTCTGGTCTTTCAGCCTAGCCTCTTTTCATGACACAGTCTTAATCATGCCGGTTAATCTGATTACATAACAGTCAGTTTCACTGCTGATCAATCTACACTCACTTAATGAGATCAGATGCACTGCTACACACACACGCACACACACACACACACACATCCTCATAAGCACACAGAGTTCCAGTTCCAGTTTCACATGGACACACGCACATATATACAAGCACACAAATACAGAAATGAAAATAGATATGATATAAACTAAAAAAAAAAAAAAAAAAAAAAAAGCTGCGGC
>OMKZ01028886.1:0-11398 GCA_900302535.1 Neoniphon sammara
GCAGATTAAAACCAATCCCTGTCTCTCCCTAATCAGTATTGTTCTCTTTTATTGTTGATGATGGTGTGTTTGTGATCCCTGCGACATTTGGCCGTTGCCTATTTTTCTGTGTCGCGCAAGTGTGAATTTATTGGGGTTAAGCTTGGCCGTAGCATGTGTTTTCAGCATTAGCCGCCACCTCTAATCTGAGATGTGAGAAAAAAAAACACAAACACCTCAGCAAGGATTTAGTCACATACCTCATTTGACCACAGACATAAACAGCCTGAAGCAAACAGCAAGGGAACAAAGAGATTATTGCTGACATTTAACTGGCAACAACACTGTGGGAATATTGTTGAATATTGAACATGTTTTTGCTGTCACTTTGTTTTGCCGCCAGTTCATAGCTTATAGTGTATTAACATCAATGTTCCCATATGCTCATATTCCTGTGGGAAGATTTCAAGGGAAAAACAGTTTGTTTTTAAAGTGTGGAAGTATTACAATCAGCCTTTTTGTATACGTATATCAATGCACTTTTTGTAGCATTTTTAAGTCAGTAAAAGTACCGACTTCACTAAATTTAAGTTTAACAACTACTTTTATCCATTTTAACTAAGGTATTTTACTTTTCCACATTAAGTACAAATGTAGGCTTTCCATAAGCATTGAAACTGGTGTAATCTTAATTATGTTAAATGAATGTTGGCTCATTCCCCCCCATAATATACAATAACTATTATGTATATTTGTATTATGTATGTATAATATGTAAATAAATGTTCATGCTCTGTTCTCTTGCATGGAAACAATTACACAATATGTAACAATGTTCTCTTTTGTACAAAAACAGACAGTAACTTCTCTCAGTATATTTTGAGCCACTTCTTTTCAAGTCGATTTTGACACTAGTAACGCTACTTGTACCGAGGAAAAGTTTCAGCACGGTAACAGTATTCTACTTCAGTAAGATATTTTGGGACCCTGTGCACCCCTGGTTAATTTTCAACTCCCCGAGGCCCTCGTGTAACACTACTCTGGTGTGAAGAACTCTTGTAACTCGTGTAACTTGTAATGTCATCAGGTGTAAAGTCTGGAGCTGCTCCATGGACAATACATACAAGACTTGGCCATGGAATATTATTTTCATTTTCTGCCTAAATGAACTTTATTACATTTATGTGTCACTTCAGTACCAAGAAATATATTTGTATTCCCAGATAAATGCTTCTTCACAGTCATTCCAGTTCATTCTCCAGACATTAGACCTGATGCCCCAGCTGACTCTTAGTTCTCTGGTTGTCTGGACTTAGCAAATGTGTGCATTTGTATTAATTGGTTTAAACTCAGTACACTTATATTGAGTGAAATATTCAAAGCCAAGATGCCATTGTTTTATGGCTACAGCATTACATCAATTAGAACATATCTACATGTCTTGTGCATCATTTTATACAGATTTCCCTGGAATTCAGCAGGACATATTTGGTATTTTTTGGAAGCCTAGGCAGAATTTAAAATAAAGTTCCGCGGGTTTGAACAAAGCTTGGGCGCGGAGCAATGCCACTTTTCACCTACTACATGTTTACTACTACTAGCAGTGGCAGCAGCAGTTGTAGTATCAGTAATAGTAGTGTTAGTAGAAGTAACTGTAGCAACAGTAGCAGTAGTTGCAACAATAGGAGAAATGGTAAATAGTAGAAATAGTAGTAGTAATAGTAGTAGTATAGAGTTCACTACTGGGAGACTGCCAATGGATGTAGCATGATATAAATTAACAGAGAGAATAAGTGTAAGTTAATGGTGTTGCAATAAATGTTTAAGCAGTGAAACCCTCAAAGATCAAAATGATAAATGAACCTCCTGCCTCCCTCCTTCTACTTTGTCCTTCATTCATCTCTATCTTTCTTTTATATATATATACACACACACACACACACACTTCCCTTACATACACACACAAGAAGATCTAGATGAAGTGACACTAATGGAGGGAAAATGCACAGAGAGAAGAGGGAAGCCATTATCCCAAAGGTTAATCCTTTCAAATTTTCCATTTTATTCTCTTTTGTTGGTAAAAGATAAGATCAAAAAAGGGAGGGAAATTGCACAACAGTGATTTTTTTTTTTTTTTGGTGGGGGGGGGCACCTTAAATGGAATTCTGAACTTGAAGGGAGCAGGTTAACATGGGAATTGCATAATGCTCTTAAAGACTGACAGCGGCCCTCCCCATTTGACAAAGCCGTAAAATGGAAACACAATAAAATGCCAGGATAAATTAAGGTCTTTTTAACTCCCTTGTCAACTTTCCATCATCAGCACCATGAGTCAGTCAGATAGATGACCTTTCAATTACATAACAATATTATGCAGTACAAATAGCCCGGGCAGTTGGTAATAACATAATCACCTGCATGGAGGCTTTGCTGTGGGTCGAATCAAATAGAGCTACAATGCCAAAAAAAAACAAAAAAAACACTGAAAACCTCATTCAAAGTTTGTCTCAGTCTTAGTGGAAATCTGGTTTTAAAAAGGCCTTGTGGAAAGACAGAGGGTTTGGATTGTGTTTGTTTTAAGTGGGGTAATAGGCTTAGGTCAAGTCCATTTACAGAAAGCCAGCAGCGGCTATCGAGCCTCATGAAGGGAGGGAGTTGGGGTCTCTTCTGAGGACCATCTGGAAATCAGCTTTCATTAAAATATCCTCCGCTTGATACGAACCACCCGTCTCAACCTCTTGTCGCCCTGCTTCGGCTGCCTTTGTGTGTGTCAGGCAGAGCGAGGCTTTTTATATCACTCCCCAAATGGAAATTTGTTTTGCAGCCAGTAGTCAAACACACACAGGCACACACACACTTGACAAACATGACAAAAAGAGTGCAAAGTCTTCCCACATGTACTCCAAATTATCCTATTGTGACCACATTTGATCTTAGTCTTGGTTTTTTAAGATTAAGAGATATTTTACAGTTAGAATTTGCATAATTATGGTCAGTTAATGTACAGGTTAAGGCAAGGCATTTCATTGTTATGATAAAAGTTAGGGATTAAGGAATTAATGGGAATGAACTGGATTCCCACAAAAGATTATGAATACAAATGTCCGCGCTTTTATATAAAATGGTATATTGATATCATCGCCATTTATAAGGTTTGTTCTATTACACTGTTTTCATTTACTGAAAATGACAACCAGAAATGGTCGCCATATTATAGCACCATCCAACTATGTAGATATAGCATTTAAGTAAGCCAAAGAACTTAGCTCATTTCTGATTAATAATAATGTAGCTTGTAGCCAGAAAGCACTCAAAACAGAGTTACAAAGTACTTTTGCGAGATAAATAAAAATGTGAGCAATAATATAAAAATGTGAACAATTAATAAAGAAGAGAAAATAATACTAAAGGGCAAGTGCACAAAACAATTAAAAAACCTGCTCCTGCTTCTCCTCCCATTTATGTATGTATTTATTTATTTATTTGAGTCAGGGATTTTCAATAGTTTTTAATGTTTTATAGTTTCCCATTTTTATTTCACTTCCAGTTTACTTTTAGTATTTTTAGTATTTTTCGTAGTATCCCAATAGTTCAGAGCAGGTATTTCATAATTCATATGTGTTTAAACCGTTACATTTTTATTACTATTATTTTAATTCATGACAATGGTTTATAACATGTAGTTTTGTTTGTGAATGTATGTGATCCAGTGTCAGCCTGCAGCTTGGTCAGATTACCATGTAATCACCCTGCAACTGAATACTGGTAACTGCAATCAGTCCAGGAAAGTCAGATTCACTCTGAGGTCCTTACTGGTGACCCTTACTGGCAGGCTGTTAAGACTCAGGTTTGGACCATCTCTCTGAGGCTTAGGGCTTCCAGGTTGCCAGATCCTCATGCAACAAAGCCGCTTTTCACTGTTGTAAACAAACGCTCAGCAGCATGCAAGAGGGTCACGCTTACAGGGTCAACCTAGGATGCGGGGGTCTCCATTTTCATTGTAATGAAACACATAAGCCTCCTCAAAACAAACCATGTAGTGTGCAGCTGATGTTAGAGTTAGAGATGTTAGAGTGTTAGAGTTCTCCTCTGTCCTCTAACAAGAAGGTTGTCAAGCCTACTGAAGTGCTCTTGAGCAGGGTTCTGACCTCCTACCAGTTCCAAGGGCACTGTAACCTTTCTGTGGAAGACAGAGAGGCAAATATCCTCCTTGGGAATCAACAGAGTATATGGCTATTGCTAACCCTACTGGATCTTTTCACTTCATAATGGCAACATAAAGCCAAAAGATCAAAAAAACGCTTCCAAGTTCCTTTGGTGATGACTGTAAAACATTTCCAGACGCTTAAAATGCATTAAAATGTTCATACCCATCATTTGTAACCAAATATATCACAGCATCGTTATACATGTCCTTTTTGAAAACAGGAAATTCATAACACAGCACAGTGAATATATGTTGCAATTGTCCAGCCAAAAAATAAAAATAAAATGGTTCCAAACTGTGCTTTCTAACAAGTTTTGTTTAGCATCAACTGTAATACATTGCCATTTTGCGGATGGGTAAACAATTTAAAGATGTATTTGACTTAACTGTGAGTTTTACATTTTCAAAAAGGACATTTATAATGTTTTTTGAGACTGAAAATGAGTACCCTCTTGGATTGTGCTGAAGGTTAGCAAGAAGCTACAACAGAATGAGAAGTTTCTTCTCACTAAAGCTTGCGAGGTTTTGCTATTTATGGTTTGAAATGACAGGAATCAACACGGCCTGGGATGAATGTAAAGACAATTCATGTTCAGCAAAATGTGATTGAGATTAAAAATAAACTTCTAACTTTTGGGGATTTTTCAAAGTCCAGTAGCTCTTTCTGGTGCTAACATGCTAACATTTTAGCATAGGATTAGCATTATCCTGGAAGTGTGAAAATGTTTTTGTTTACAGAGGAAGTGGGCAAGCTAGCCAAACAGCTAAAGGTTTTTGCGCTGTTTCATAATGGTTTCTCTAATGATTAAGAAGACTTTACAGGCGACACAGAGTAAAAAACAATACCAGTTTGGATTACTAAAAGGTTTATCTTCATTCTTGGTGTAATGCTACTAGCCTGTGATTACCTAATATTTGTTAGTGTTAGCCTGCACACTGGACTTAGCTATCTACCACAGATGCAACTGATTTGAGCAGCAGTGAGAAGAGCCAAGCTGCCAGACAGCCAGCGTAGTCCCTTAAGGAAAAGAAGCTCAGTCCTTTTCTTCACTGCTTCGCTGAGCTTGTAACGCCGATGAGTTTTGTGGTATTAGAAGTCACCACTTATGAGTCTGATCTCAAACCCTCCACACATGCAGCTTTAACTTTTAACACCTCTGAGATTGCTGCTTGGAGGCGTTAACCTGCTTACTTGAAACACATATGATTGCAGTGCTGCAGCTTGGGGTCAGTATAAGCCAGATCTGGATGAAAGGTCTCAAAGTTAAATCCCCTGCATGTATGCACGCACACGCACACACACACACACACAATTGCCACGCGACTCACATCTTAAGACCATTCACTTGAGGGTCCCAAGACTAGTGAAATATGCACAAGCTACTTCCAGATGTCAATAAACATTTGGGGACTTGTATGATCACGTACCAAACAGTCCCCTTACATTCATGTAATCTGCATAATCATTGTATGACAGTCTTTTAACTTAATGTAGCCCATATAGTCAAATGCATCTGAAATGCAGACCCCGTCAAGGCTGGCTCATGTTGGAAACATTTGTTCAATTTGCATTGAGATTAATGGGAGAATTTTTAGGAAATCATTAAAACCATTAAAATCACACAAATATTACATGAGTCAATTCATCTGGCATTGATTCTTAAAATCTTATTTCTCTTTAAACAAGTAACTGTCCGATATGGTGACATAAATTCACTAAGATACAAGAGACACCAGCATACAAGAGTGTGCCCTTGCCATTGAAGTCTGTTTGCAAAAAATGGTGCTCATTGAAGTAAGGAGCGAAATAATACTAGGAGACATGGGAGCTAAAGCACTCTCCTTTTGTGTTAAGAAGTGAATAAAGCCTTTATTATTTTATTGATGCACCTGGGAATCTGAACAAGCCATTTAAGATATAAAAAAAAATATAGAAATGAAAGTGTTTATTACAGTTTTTGCACACAAAGGGGTGCTTAATTTTCTTGATAGTACTAACGTGATCTGCCTTGTCCTCATTTATTTCAAGACATGGACAATTAGAAATTCCACAAAAGAATTTAAAACTTCTGGAATTGTTTTAAGGTTTAAAGAACCACTAAAAGGTGGAAAATCGCTTTTCTTCTTCTGGATGGGATAGGGTCATCTACCGCCCCTGGATCTTTTGGGGATTAAAGGCCCTGCTCAAGGACAATTCAGCAGCTACAGGCCTTTTAGATGGGGGACAACTGTACTAAAACAAGGCCATCCTTCCCACTTAAATCTCTCAGCAAAAGGACAATTTGAATGCTTAATATGATATCTTATTGTTGTATATCCCAAGGACCAAGAGAACTACTGCATATATTTAGTTGGTTCAAAGACGTTAGTCATCCTTCCTGATGGTGGAAAGAAATGATCTACAGCCCATTCTCAGTGTTAAAATATGAATGTATCTTAACACAAACACTAAGCAGCGTCAGTGATCCAGAACGTGCGTGTGTGTCGGCCCACCAGCCTGGAGCTGAAACACTGCCCTCCACACATAAGGTCAGTGACTCCAGATTATGTCAAGCAGATTGGGGGCTTTAGTGAAATCACTGACCTAATGAGACACGGCCGGTGCAGAAAACAATATATATTGTACATTGTAGAAGTCCTTGAAACAGTATTTGAACAAACTTCAATATTGACCTTTACCCCAGCAGCCATTTTGACATGAAATAGCAGATCGACACAGGTGTTACTAATGACATTAATGAAGGTTCTGTTCCTTTTAAGTGTAGCAGAGTCTTTCCACTAAGCCAGCATAAACAATAGCAGGACCCTGGCTTTGTTAGATCCCGTTCATGTGATATGGGGTTCATCCAGTTTCCCAGCAGGAAGTGCACACGAACGCCTTACCAAGTCCCCAATCAAGTCAGGTAAGTCAGGATTCTAAAATTGAATTTGAATATGTGTGAACTGTGAAAAATATATTTGTCATCGAACACAACATTCTGATCAGGTGTTTTATCTGTGTAAAGTATCATGGGGCATCTGGGACAGAAATGCGTCTTAAACCAGCCACCTAAGGTATCTATCACATCTTGTCTATGGTCCTCCTCCACTCCACTGTACTAACTGTACTATCAAAGGCCATGAGCAGCACAGTGAGCTGTCACAGCAACTAACCACTGGATGGCCCTATTTCACAACTTTACACTGAGTAAACATATAGCATTTTCATACCTTACACCAATATGTATTCTATGCCTTGCATTTTTGTCTAATAAATTGCTCAAATTCTGATATCAAGTTCACTGACTAGCTCAACAGCCCATCACAGGAAATACAGTGATCTGATCACATGAATGAATGGGTGTAGGCAGTTACCAGAAACTACACAGTAATCTGATCACTTTTGTCTCTGACGGGAAGCTAATCTTACAGATAATTGCAAGCCATGCTGCAAACCTGCTGCTTGCTGGTGGTCTAACCACGGATGCATGAAACACACCTCGACACTGCCACCTAACGGCTCCGTTCAGTCACTGCATGACGGTATATCTGTATTCCAAACTCTGTTGCAGAAAGCAAAGAATGTAGTGAAGATCTGACCACTGTTAGTGAAAGCAAGGCGTGAAGCTGACACAGCACAAAAAAAACCGAAGCACTGCTCTCATGGTTACTTCTCTATTTCATGCCTAGTTTTATTTGTTGATGACTGCAGTCCAGCGGGTTGTGGGCGGCCACGTGCACGACATTACGCCACTTCCTCTCTCCTCGCTCCACTGCAAGCGGCGTGACGCAAAAAAACCCCCAAATATAACTTCCAGTTGCAATTTCAAAGTAAAGCACGATACGTATTGACATGCGCACAGTACAGTAATACCAATGCATAAGGGGAAAAAAGAAAAATGCACTTAATCTACATTAAATCTATCACAAAACGATTTTCAAAAAGTTATTTTGGTGTATACACACACACCCAAGCGCTTCAAGTTGATACACGTTATGCTTTTATTCTTTTGATTTCCGGTCTTGTTGTGGCTAACCGTTGCTGACTTGATGCAGCCTAGGCAGCTGGAGACGAACCTAAGGATACCAGACCAAACAAGTCAGTTGTCTCTAGTTAGCAAGTTCAGCTAGCTAGACGCAAGAAAACATGGTCTCCGGTGCGGTGCTGTTGGTTCTGTCTTTGTCCGCTGTTTGGGGAAAAGTTGCAGCCGAAAGAAAACTAGTATACGTGACTGTGGTGAGTAATGGAACCACCGGCATAATGTTAACGTTAACAAAGCTGGGCGAACGTCAGCTCCGAGACGTCCAGGTCTCTCACGTCTGGAGAGTAGGATACTGATAACTATTCATTTGCGAACGTATACAAGATACAAACCATAATTTAAGAGCTAATATCAAAAGCTACGATCTTCTGGTGAATTCGGCGTTAAAGTAATCCACCAAGTAGCACAAAATTCACAAGAAGCCCGCATTGTTTACTGTTGTCCACCGCGAAGTGTGCTGGTGAAAAAGGATGGTGGGAATAACAGGAGAACTTGGTCTAAAAGTTGATATTTATATTGAAATGAGCGCAGCTTGGTGCATTGGATAACTGACACATTGAAAATGCCTCTTAGGGTTGTTGAAACCCTGTTCTTTGGGTAATATATGTCGATATGCGAGGTAACATTAAACTCACTGTCAAATCGATAAATAAACGTAGCATTTGTAGCACTTGCCAAGGGGTTAGCTAACCAACTCGTATTGTCAGACTGTTACTTGACAAATACAAACGACATTTTTGGTATAGCTAACATGTATTAAGTAAAAGGCAACCGTTTCAGAGTCATAGCTAACCTCTTTAGCTAAGTTGGCTAACTTGATGCCTTGATTGTCTTCTATGTATTGTTTTTCTCCTGTATTATTAGTGCTAACTTTCCTCCCCTCCCCCATGGGAAAGTGTTAATCAATACTGACAGCAAGCCGCCCACTGTTAGAACCTGTTTCTGGGAAATAAAGTTAATATGCATAGCTAAAGTAGTTTGTCATTGATCAAAATACTATTCTGTTGCAGGACCCATTGACAATTTATTATGACATTTGTAAAATGAGTTATAGTGTATGTGAGCTGACAGAGCATGGATTCTTTGGTTATGGAAGTGTCTTGCTTTGCTAGGAGACACATCTGACAAAAGTCAGGTGTGATAGTCAGCAACAACAAGGAGCAGAAAGTCAGCCACAAGTCAGCAACAACAAGGAGCTATAAACTAACTGTAATGCAAGTTGTTTAATCCAAATACAGCTGTTGCACAAACAAGCAATGCTGAAACTGAAGTAATAGCAAAGTATTACTTTGATGTGAGACATGTCCAACAGTGCAAAGTGAATGCACCTTGGTTGGCCAAATTTTTATGTTGGCATGTTCTTTGATGAGGTCTAGTTAGTCTGTCAGTTGCAAGATTATTTTGGTTTTCTTGGTGTCTTACTTCCTCCTTATCTCCCTGGGGGGAAATTTGGGTGTGATTTGCAGCATAGAAGGACACAGAATATGAGGGAATGTAAATAAGAAGCAGTACGAAAATAGAAGTGCACATTTTCACACACGTTTCTGTGTCTATTAAAGAGCTTGCTTAATATGTTTTTTCTCTGACAGCCTAAATAAGAATAATGCCATGTGAAAACCTTATATCTCCATGTTCAACATTTATATTTTTCTTTTTAGGTTTTGAATGGGTGCCTCTATGCTAATGATTGCCGGTTTCTCTTAGTTTGTGACCCCTCTCCTCAACACAAAACCCAGCACAAAAGCAACAAGTCCACCCAGTCCTCTCTGAATTGCAGATTAGTGTACTATTGCATGCCCTGTTTTATTTTCTACTTGACCAACCTGAATGACTTGATTAAGTAGGAGATTGCTGCAGGGTGGTGGTGATGTGTGAGTTATGCGGAAATCCTCAAGTCAACACAGTTGTGTGGCATGGTGTGATATCAAAAGCTGGGGGTTATTTTGACTTTAAAAAATTGGCAATAGACCCTTTTCACAGAAGCCATTTTGACATGAATAGCCGGTAAACACGGATGTTTATAATGACATTAATTAAGGTTCTGTTCCAGTAGCAGGACAATGGCTCTATTAATGGAACAGAACCTTCATTAATGTCATTAATAACACCTGCTAATCATGTCAAAGTGGCTGCTGTGAAAAAGGTCTATTGTGCATTTTCATAGCTGCGGGCTATTGAACTCACCTGATGAACTCACTCAGCCTAATTAGAAAAAATCACGAGTTGGGATAACAGCAGCTCAGAGTTCACCCCAGGTAATGTCCTTTTCACATGTCTGTTAAATATGCTTTGTGACAAGGTGTGAGGTTGAGCTGATGGTTTTCCATGCGCTGAGGATGACCTTTTGAGTGATTAATGTTTAAGAAGGCCAACAGTTTGCCCAGAAATGTTTTCTTCAAGTCCTTTATCACAGCAGCCATTTTGACAGGAAATAGCAGGTAAACACAGGTGTTACTAATGACATTAATGAAGATTCTGTTCCATTTAAGTGTAGCAGAGTCTTTCCAGTCAGACAGCATGAACAATAGCAGGACCCTGGCTCTGCTAAATGGAACTGACTTCACTGAGATACATGATAAGGAAAAAGGTCGGTGTCAATTTGAATTCAACAGTCATCCAGATAAAGGAGTTGGATGCTACCACAGCATATCACACCCATAATCATTGTAGAGAAAGGGTTTTATGAAGTTTAGTATGATTGCTAAATTGAAACTCGGTATCCAAAGCAACTGTTTACCACGGCAGAATGAGCGGGCTGTGACGGGTTTCTCTTTCCTACCATGACTTTTAATTTGTAGCGCTGTGGACATGGAATCTTTTAGGGAAGTGAGAATTGAAATAGCACTGGGACACGGTCATGCAAAGTAAAACAACATGCACACAGAATGTGGTGAGGGGAAGAGGGCGTAGCTGTCTGATTGACCACCAGCCCTTGAAGAGAAGGCAAAATTGATTTCCTCATATCAAAGTTGTTGTGTAGACCGTTGTGGCTGCTGAGGGAGCAGCTGATAATTCCTCAGGCCAGAGCTGTTTTTACACAGATTACTAGAAACTATGACCTGTGATATAATGATGCAGGTAAGGTCAAAGGGATAATCCACCCTTAAATAGAATTGCCTTGTTGTTCCAGTCATCTTGGGCAGTTCGGTCAATATGTGTGAATGTGGGAAAGCTTTGCCAGCACCGCAAA
>OMKZ01028889.1:0-13289 GCA_900302535.1 Neoniphon sammara
ACTGGAAACCAGAGACATACAGAGAACAGTAGCTCTCAAACTGATGGCTTTGAACTCTTTGATAGTTCTTAATCCTCACACAATGCTCAGTAAATTGTATTTCTTTCCAGCTTAAAGGCTTCCTGACTTCAGCAGATGAAGTGGTGTTGTGAGTTGGCAGAACTGGTGTCTCTGTACGTCTCTGGCTGTGTGTTTTAGCCAGGAGCCCATGCCACTGTCTGTTAGAATAAAGCACCGATGCAAAGAATCTATTGTATACAGAGATGGATCTATATCTAACATATTATAATATTTATCCCTGCTCTAACTGCCTATTTTGGTACAAAAAATAAAAGTCTTTATTGAGATTTACTGAAAACCCTCTACCAGTTACCAGAGATGGTTATTCTTTCTGCGTCGTGGAACCTGTATGAATGCAAACAATCTATAATTACTGTAAATATGAATAGATTTTCCTTTATTTTCACCTCTACTGCTGCTTTGTACTGGTCTCTCTTGGTGTCTAATGTGGTTATTCCCTTTAGCAGTGACACTCGCCTTTTTGGTTCACCAGCACCACAGGTTTGTAGGAAATAAAAGCACCTTCTCACCCCAGTGTTATCACTTCAAACTAAAGAAATGAAACAATACCATCTCAGGAGACAGGATGTTCAACATAACAGTCAAAATACACAGTAACACAAACTAAAAATTCAAAGATTTCAGCCGCTGCAGTTGTCATGTTTTGGAGATAATTAAAGATCAGCCTATTGACTATTGGTCATATTCAAGAAAGAAAAAAACTTAAATGTAGTCGGAATTCAAAAATGATTTCTTTCTGCCTGTTTTTGATGCTTGAGTTCATATTTTTGAACTTTTCTTCTGCATCATGGGAGTAAACAGAGTTTTTGTCTGGTTACTTCCTGCTTTTCCAAACCCAGTCTTGTTTGAGAAATAAGCACAAAGGTGGCAGCAGGTTGAATACAGTGAATATTAGACAAACAAGTCTTTCACATCAGTTTACAATAAATTGTGATTCATGGCATGTGTTTCACCAGCTAACATGTGGCCAAAGCTTTGTGCAGTTGAAATGTTAAATATTAACCACCATAAAATATAAGTAAAATAAAAGTAAATAAAAATATTAAATAGTATAAAATAGTGCAGTTGCAAAATAGTAGTGCAGTAGTGTGGCACGCAATGTTTGTGTGCCACAGTTTGGATCTTTTCACTGACATGGAAAAACAACAAGAAGTGGATAGATCCGTACATGGATACATACACAGACAAAAAATCCAATATCTCATACTGTATATAGAGAAATCTCACTCTTCCCCTCACTGATTTACTGTTTCTCTTGTTCACAATGGCTCTAGTCTTTCTTTGTCTTCTCTTTTATTTACTCTCTCTCTCATTCACACACAGGCACCATGACTCACTCCAGTGCTTCAGTTACAGTTTATCAGGGTGCTGGTCAGTGTGTGGGAATGAGGTCATTCCTGCAAACGCCGTCTTTCTCAACAAGTCAGTAGTGTTGTACTGAGTCTCAAACTGTATTCTTACTAAAACAAGTGCCAGTGGAACAAGATAACTTCATATGTTTCCAATGCAAATCAACTTTCTCAAGAATACCTTTGGAGCAAATAATGGTGTCTTAGTTTAGTAACCATATAATAATCTTTATTTAAAAAGCATTTTTCAATTCAAAGTTACAAACTGCTTCAGGGCCAAGGAAAAAGAACGACTGAAATAGATCCATAAATACCATTGAGATAAGACAGTAAAAAAAGACCCCAGCCACAGGTGTTAAACAAATGTAAAAAATAAATAACAAGCAAGGATAAAACTAATATAAGCAATATTCAGCAGAATTTTGGATTTCTTTATGCCTTTGAGGTCAATTCTCATATCTTGCTATTTATAACCATCTCCTCTGATCATATATCTGTCACTGCAGGTCCTATATCTTCTATTTTCTCCATGTTTAAAGGTTTATCAGAGCAGGTTGTAAGGTTCAAAGTATCAGTCTTTTAGGTCCTTGGGTTTGAGCAGCCATATTCTGGCAGTTATAGGTTAGATTCCTGCAGTAAAGTTTACAGCAGGTTCACTGCAGGAATCTGCAGGAGGCTATTTTGCAGGAATCTTGGTTTACTTCCATTGGTTTGGAACAGTGAACGTGGTAAGATTATGTAATGATTTCAAGAGGGCAGGTTATCAGCCTCAGGATGTGAAGGGGAAAAAAACACCTGTTGTACACATGGGATCTATAAAGATGTAATAAAGATTTCTGTTAATAGGTGCTTTTGCTGCACAAAAAGACCACGTGGCAGCTGGATTTCAGTGGGATTTACCATTTACTGAACTGGTTTCTGAACTGACACACAGACATGTGACATGAAGGACATGAGGACCTGCACTTGTGACTTCAATGGCAAAAATCTCAGCGTACTGTTGGTGAAGTATCTGCCAGACAGGACTGGAACTTCAACATGATGTCATAATTTGGTAAAATTATTTTTAAGAGCATATTCTTCTCTAGGAATTTGTGAATGGAGCAATTATCCAATTACACATATGTCTACAATTTGTACATTTACAAACAGGAAAAAGTAGATTCCGTTTGCTTTAAATTATTCTGTGCCCCAGATCATCCTTTTCTTCTTTTTCCTTTGCTATTATAAGTATTGAGAGCTGAGAAAAGGACAGATTGCCAGTGATGACAGCAGATCTGCAGGTCAGCTTATTTTGTAATGCTGACCACTCCTGAAATTCCCAGTAGATGAGCATGCTGGGAAGGGAAAATAGCACTATCCTGACACATTAATCTGTGCCCATTCACATTCTGGCCTGTGATGACAGTGCTGCTGTTGCATGAACAAAAACTTTGGCCCTGGGCAAGTAAAATGTCCATCCCTGCATTCAAATCCTCTCATAGCCTTGCTATAATGGTTATTCTTGCCCATTGAAATCAGTAGAGCTCAGCATAGTGTGTCATGGAAATGTACGGGGGTGGGGGGGAGTGACATCTCTTCCTTTAGCAGAAGAATAGCTTTTAGTGGGGAGAGTAAGTTTAGCTGCTCAGCATTCCACTTTAATAAATGTAAGCAAATGGGCTCCGGGTGTAAACCTAAAGCCCATCATGGTGTGTGTTAATGTTGCTCACATCATGTGAAATAGCGGTGTTTGGGAGTATTTTGTTTTTCCTGTTTTATATCATTTCAAGTGTAAGTCATAGCAATATGATTATAATCTGACATCTTTCTTATGACAAAATTACAGATTCTACCACTATTTTGGACTCCGTTATCCTTATCTCCCATATCCTCCAGCAGTGATAGCAGTTCTTGCTGTGTTGGCTCCGGACCAGTGAATGACTATGAAGGAATAATCTCAGCTATTATATTTATGATTAGCCTGGCTTCCTGTGTTTCACCAAATGGCTGCAGAAATTAGTTTATGAACGTAATCATACTTACTCTCGTCCGGTTATCATATCCGTCTCACTGACATAAAACACTAGGTGCTGTTATTCCAGCTGGGAGCCTGCTTAGTAGTAAGCAGAACCTGTGGCAATAGCATTTATAGTAAATCAACTTTGTGATGATGTCTCATCAGAAATAAAGGATGGATTTCCCAAGCACCAGGAGTGATAAAGATGTTCTGTCTCCAGATACAATAATACTCTTCACAACAATCTACATCTCATAAAAAAAAATAAATAAATAAATAAAAAAAAACGGAAACTGGGTTTACGGTGAAAAATGTTAATTTTGTGAGGTTACATCCAGCACTTTCAGAGCTGTGTGTTTTATATGGTTCTCCATACGTTTCTCTTTGGCCTATGAGACTCTTAAGATTGAAAGGTAAATTTGGGAGAAAGGCTTTTTAATTTAAATTGAAAAAAAAAATCTAGCACAGGAAAATCCCACATTGTGTCTGGTAGCTGCATAAAAGCAAGTGCTACTTAGTCTACAGGATGAGAAGAAAGGTTTCTGTGTTGCTTAGTTCTAACATAGTTCCATCTTAACAAGTCTCATATTCAGTTTTAAAATCTTGTTTTTCTTAAAATGAGTGACAAAATCTGATAATCCTACTTGTTTCCAATGGCAATCCACACGTTTCCAGAATTTTCCAGAGGGGTCATTTTCTTGATACTGGCCGGCTCATCTGCCATATTCTGCTTTGTTACGTCCTCAAAAAAGCCTCCAACAGGTGAAGCTGCACTGGAAACGAGGGATTATCTCATCCAACTGGCAGATTTTTTTTCACTTGTTTGAAGAAAAACATGAATATGGGACTAAATGACTTATTCAGATGGACATTTTTGAGATTTTTTGCAGTGCAAGACACTGTCAGTGACAAAATATTGCTGTGACCACCGCCCCTGTTCAACACAAACGCAAGTCTGCCACTGATAATTAGATGAAAGGTGACAGTTGGCAGTGAAACAGATTCTCAACAGATTCCTTGTCTCCATGTCGGCAGCTTCAGAAGCCAGAGTGGTGAGTCAGTGGGTCACCTAAGTTTGTTTACAGGCAGATCCTTTCCAACGGTCTGTCCGCCGGCCTGAATGCCTGCCTGCCCTCATGCCAGCCTTAAAGCACAGTGGAAAAGCACCCTGCGAGAAGAGGAGAGAGGAGGGAGAGGAAGGCAGAGGTGGGGTCCGGACAATAAAAGGCGTCTCTGTCCAGGCCTTGGACCTGAGCCAGGCAGCGCTAGCAGAGACGTGTCAGACCAGGTAGGGAGAAAACACCACTACACTCTGCACCGAGCCTCAAATGCTGGAGCTGCATGTGTTGGTTAGTCTTGTGATTCATGAACTGCATGAACTGTGAGCAACTGGGCCTCAAACTGCTGAAAATCCAGCTCTGTGCTCAGGCGTGGCCTTCAGGGGGACTCTTGGAGTGAGGAGTTGGACTTTGACTCAGGCAGAAGTCACCGTATAAAGGAGGTGTGAGGAGGAAGGAGGCTATTTTGTCCATCGCAGAGAGGGGGAAAGAGAGAGAGAGACCATGTGGACGATACTGGGATCTGTGCTATTAATCCTACACACTGGTGAGAACTGTGTCTTTTTTTTTTATATGGTCATAACCTTTAACTTCCCACAAAACATCATAGTGTTACTGTATTTTTTTATGTTTCAATCAAACAATGGCTAATTCATACTTGATTATTAAATGCTGTTTATAATGTTCAAGTATATCCATGTAAAGAGAAGATTTTAATTATTTTCTGAAGAAGAGCTGCCTTGGAGGTTTTGATTACGCGTTTGATTGGGACTATCCCTGTTATTACAGTTTTTTGGCAACACCCAGAGCATTTCTCTGGATATTTTTTTATGTCTTTTAAATATTTCATTTCTGTGTCTTAATATGTGGCCATGTAAAACTAATTCTACCTGAGGATCAAGATATTAGAATGTAATATTTCAGTAGTTGGTTGACAGCCTAAAAGGTAATAAATCAGCAAATTATGAGGCAACAAATTTCCCAATAAAACACAAAACGTAAAGTATATCTTAATTATAAGACATTTTCTACCCAGACAGAAAGTGCAGTGTAAATGGTAAAAAATTAGTAATGCAATGTGATTAGATTAGAAAATGTAATCACATGATGTTCCCACCCTGTTGTCTGTTCAGAACATGAATCATTTATCAGAATATTTTAATGGCAGAATGATGACTGGTGCTCTCTCTCTCTCTCTCTCTCTCTCTCTCTCAGTCTCTGGACAGAGCAGTATCAGATGGTGCACCATCTCAGAGCCAGAGCAGCGGAAATGCCAGGCCATGGCTCAGGCTTTCACTGCCGTCTCCATCCGTCCCACCCTCAGCTGTGTCCCCGCAGCCAACGTTGAGGGTTGTGTTCAGAAACTAGAGGTCAGATTTGGATATCTAGACTCCAGTTCTGAACGGGTCTTAAACCTGGTAGAACTTGACAGCCTGGAGTTATTCATGGTGCCAGGTTGTTTTTAACCTGCACTGAGTCAGAGAAGGTGGCCTACGTGCAGTGTCACACTTTAATGCATTTTATTGCATTGTAAATGATCTCATTTATACACTCATTTATGTATAGTATTCGCACGGGTACAGGAAACAGAGCAGATAAGATGAATCATGCACATCCAATTTGAAGACAAGGTGAACGGATCGTGAACAGAACAGGGCCTGCACACTGTGACACTTCGAGCTACTTTCATCACACAAATCACAATGAGACAACACCCATAGCTAAATACCCAAATTATTTTCTCAATAAATAAATAAATAAATAAATAAATAATCCATATTTGTATAGCACTTTTTAAAACAGAGTTACAAAGTACTTTACATAAACAACAAAACAAAACAAGTAATATAAATGGGGAAAAGAGTAAAATTTGCTAAGATAAGGTAAGATTAGTAGTAAAAAAAAGTAAACACACAGTAAGTTGGTAGAAGCAAGTCTATAAAAGTGAGTTTTAAGAAGTGATTTTGTTATTCTAATATCCTCAGGCAGGTTGTTCCAAAATGGGTCATGTAATCCTAGGTAAATGCTGAATATCATTTGGAAAATTTTCAAGAAAATAATTAACAAACAAAAAAGTCATTCAATAAACACATTTGCATGAAGATGCCCCAGCACATGTACATGTCTATACATGCAATCCATTTAAAGCACGCATAAAGGGCTAACAGGGCACTTAGAAACATGTTAAATAGGGCAGATAGCAGGTGCAAGATAACAAGATGATGACTAATAAACCATGTAGATAGCATCACCGGACTTAATACATAATACATTTATCAGTGAGCACAGAGCACACTGGGTAAAGGTGTGCATGACAACACACACGACACGAAGTGGGAGAAGGGCACAGCTTCGTCAGTGGAGGCTGAGCTGGGAATACTGTGCACATGCTCAGTGTGAGTATTCAGCTTCCTGGTAATGACAGCAATGACATCCCAAAGCCTTCACCATGAGAAATAGCCCTCTAAACAAGACATTTCATCATACTGAATCTTAAAATATGTTTTTTTCTTGAAACAAGTGAGAGAATCTGTCAGTAGGGTGATAATTTCACTAATTCATTGTGCAGATCTACTTGTTTCAAGAGAGGATGATTTTTTATACTAAAGCAATGATGTGCCTTATTACTCCTGCTGAAGATATAGACCCTCCTGAAACAAGTGAAACTGCATTGGAAGCAAGTGGAATATCACAGTCTGATGTGTTATATGAAAAAAAGGATTTAAAAAAGGAGTATGACACAATTTCTATCAGCATATGGTCTTGAAAAGGAGATTTTTAATCTCATTGAGACTTTTCCTGCTTAAATAAAGGTTAATGAAAGAAAAAAGTGCAGTGTGATGTACTATATTTTTAATGGGTAATTTTTTGCAGCATTATATCAGTAATTGTTTCAACATGAAGGAGGTGCTGTCCCTTCTATGGTCCAGTGTGTGATTTTTGTAACCAACTGATACCAAAGAAAACTGCTGACTTGTTTGAATTGCCTTGGCTGTGTGCACTCACTGTGCACTGAAGAGAGTCAAGAGCACAAGGACATTTATCTTGCAGGCCTCCCAGTCCCTGAGTGTTTTGAACACCTTTGACACCTGGACTGAAACCTTACAACACAGCACACACATGCAGCCTTGGCCAATCTGATAAGCCTGAATGGTTGCTGAATTTGAGGTTCAGTTTGAGGTTCAGTTTTTTTAAATAAGCTCAGTTTACCAGACCAGTTAAGAGCTGCACTTCTGAAATCACTGCGGCCCCAACTGTTCTCAAAAGCTACAGAAATGTCGGTCATTGAAATACACAATTTCAGACTTGAAACAGGATTTTGCAGAATATTTCTTTATAACAATGCTTAGTTTCAGGACGGAAAAACTGATTGACTGGGGGCTTCAAAAAATATGTCCAGCCCCTCAGTTTCAGCTTTTTTTTTTATAGATAAATGGACAGTAATTCAGTCCAAACTAACTTATATATAACTTTTATTTGATGACTGGATCAAGATTGATCGTATTCATCAACTACCACTACAGGTGCTACAACCATGTCACTTGAAGAGAAATGACATAGTGGTTTTGTCCTTGAGCCTGCCATCTAAAATAGTTGTGTGTTGTAAATCATTAAGACATCAGTTGTTCTGCAAGTTAATTATTTGTCTGTGTGATGCTCTTAACGCCGGTCTGACATGTTTCCCCTGAGGAAGAGGAGTCCACACCTTGTCCCAGAGCTGCCTGTATGACATCTGTGGCATGACACCAGTATTAACATGATGCTGTGCTGCGTCTCTCCAGAGGAACGAAGCAGATGCCTTGTCCATGTCCAGCTCCACCATCTACGCCCAGGGGAAGACCGCTAACTTCAAGATGGCTGCTGGGGAATCTAACGCTGATGGTAAGAATAAATGAATGACGAGGGACTAGGCCATGATGTCATCACCTGGTGGAAACTTTGGTGTTTTTTTTTTTGTTTTTGTTTTTTTTTTATTAGAAGTGATGTTTTACAATCATCAAAGAAACAGAGCAGAAAGAACAACAGCTAGGTGAAGACAGGAGAAAATGGAGACACAGGCTTGTGAAGGTGTCCAGGGCACTTTGAAATCCCCGCACAGGGAAAATCTGAGTAGGAGAAGTGACTGTGTAACAACCCCCCACCCCCACCCCCAAGTGTCTTTGAGTAAAGCACTGACCATTCAGTTCCCCCAGTGGAATAATGAATATGCCCTCCTTATGTATTGATAACGATGGGTTTGCTGGTTTGACTCCAAGGCACTGTTATATCTCCATACAAAGGAAAGTAAGTGTTCTCTGTCACATCAAATCAAATGCAATGTGACAGTTTTATCCAACAGCACTGCTTTGTCTTTATGGAAAACACACAGAGAGAGAAACATAAGATATTGGCTTCTTATTTATTTTGTAAGGCATAGGATTGTAATTTTTGTAACTGCTGCTGCTGTGTCACCCTGAATTTCTCCTTCGGGGGATCAATAAAGATACTCTACTCGACATCCATACACCATAACTATCACCCACTTGATAGTTTATCATCTTTTAACCTTCACCGTCATCCAAGATCTGACAGAAAAGATAACAAAGCATGTATGATATACTGCTGTACTTAACACTACATGACCCGCGTGGCAAATGAATTTATGTCCTGTGATCAGTCTTACTAAGCCCAGTTCACAGTCTAAGTGAAATTAAATTTAACGTTCACAGATCAATTTGTTGCCGATGCAATTTAATACAGAACATGCACAGAACAAGTTAATTCTTGAGCCATTTTTCTTGTTTTAAGATCGTTTCTCTCAGTGACATTTCTTGAAAACAGCTAAATTTTCCGATATATTACTTAAAATACCTAAAAGTACCTTGACATGTCTGAACACAAGATCAAATAACTTACTATGATCTTCGATTATCATGCAGATACTAACATGTTCCTGATTCAGTACTCCAATTCAGTTAATTAATTAATTGATTATGACACTCTGTGATTATCTGTGACAAGGTTAGTTTGCTTCCTTTCCCATCTTGCTTACCTCTGGTCAAACCTGAACTTATGGTGTTTATTTGACCATTTGCACCTTTCCATATTGTTTGATGTTGTATCATAAAATGAAATACTAATTTTCACAAAACAGTCCTCACTCCTCAAACCAAAACGTCAAACAATATGTTGCTGCCAAAATACCTAACAAAGCTCACTCTGCTCTAATAGCTGTCTGGTTCCTGCCTCAGGTTTAGGCACCACCTACTATGCAGTGGCTGTGGTGAAGAAGAAGAACCCCGGCATCAACATCAACAACGTGGCAGGGAGAAACACCTGCCACACTGGGAAAGGCAGAACAGCTGGGTGGAATATGCCTTTAGGATACTTTATCGACCAGGGCCTCATGTCTGTTATGGGCTGCAAGATCTCACAAGGTAGGAAAGATGTCTACATATAGATATATATATATATACTGTGGAGGTCGATTCCTGCTGTATGTAATATTAGTACAATACAGTATATATTAAATACACATCCAGTACACATATACATATACATAAACATATACATAGACTGTGCATACAGGGACGGCACAAGAATTGATACTTAGACACCAAGTCAATGCTGAAATTTTGAAAGTGAGACCAATACCAGTCATATAAAGTCATCTGTTTGTTATAATAAATTATAATGATTTAGGGCCAAAATATATTTCCGACATGCCTGAGAACAATAAACCCTGCAGAAAACTCAAGTCTTCAGATAACAGTCAGCGAATTATGCCTGGAGCCAGACCCAAACATGGTGAAGCAGCTTTCATCTGCTGGAATCCTCCGCAATGTGCCCTAACTTTAGACACTCTCCAATCGAGATTAAAACACTCTGTTCTCTCTGTTTCCTCGTTTCTGTGTCACTTGCCCGGCACTGCACTCATGTTTATTTTCAGATTTTATTCTTTTGCCTTTGTGCATAAAGTGTGCCATACAATGAGCATGCCTTGCCTTGGCTAAGTACTTGAAACACTTCCAGTTTCAGTCATGTTTACAGGGCTGTAAATCAAAATGAGAGCACACAGTCACACTATTTGTATTTATTGCTACAGCAGGACATTTCAGACAGTTCCTGATGTCCGACTTGTAACTTGGTGGTCTAATTCTAATGTCGCCTGTATGTTTAAATACTTGACGAGTGTATGATTTCTGTTTTTGTCATGATATCGAATCAGGTATGAAGAATCATAGAATGTCATTGGTATTGGTATCAACTACCAAAATTCTGGTATGACATCAGTGATACATACATACATACAGACAGACAGTATACACACATCCTAATCAACATGTACATATACACAAACATACACAAGCACACACATGTACATGCAATGAAAGACACATATGGCAAGCACTCACAAAATATACACGTGCGTGTGTGTGTGTGTGTGTGTGTGTGAGATCAGGTGTGGCAGATTTCTTCAATGCTAGCTGTATTCCCGGATCCCAGGACGACCCCCCCGCTCTGTGTGCGCTGTGCCATGGAGACGACACTGGAGCGCACAAATGTGAAAAGAGCAACAATGAGAGATACTTTGCCTATGAGGGAGCTTTCAGGTAACACACACACATTCATATAATACATATTCATATAATACATACACATGTGTTACACTTCTGTGGAAGTTTTTGTTCAGGACGGGTGGGCGTCTTTTTTTTTTTTTTTTTTAAATCCCAGGTTCCCTTCAAAACCCTGGGCCTTTTCCAGGATCAGTTCCAGTATGTTGCAGTTTAACTATCATTCATGTTACAGTAATTGCAGTTGGTGTATTTATGGTGGCAGGCTGAGCAAAGACCAGGTGATGAATTGCAACCTCATTACCTTTACTGAAGTTGTGGGGCAATTTCCCAGATGCAGATAAATGAATGTACAAGAAAAACTGACTTCATCTGTACGCTGGTTAATACTGAACACACAAAGCTCATTTCCCTGTTTGTTTTACTGATTGTGCAACAAAGGAAGTCAGACAGCTGTAAGAACAGTATTGATGGTGGTGATTCTGGTTCTAGGGAGTTCCCTGTTTGTTTTCTAACCATCTTAACCACAGTTTCTGACACCTTCTCACTCCTGTGGTGAGGAGAGAGCGTTATTGATTCATTTTCCTCGACCAGATTTTCCGTTCTGCTGCAGTAATGCCAAACAACTTTGTGAATGATTTGATCCAATGCATTTCCTACTGATTCACGCCAAATTAAGCAGATCACTGCAGTTGAATTGGAAGGATTCGCAATCAGTGCATCGATGTCATCAATGAATTCTTACACCTCCAGTAATCATCCTGAAAAATCAACACCATTATGGGAAAGACTGTCATCCTCCACTGCCCTTTACATTTTAAATTGTGAGCCTTCAGGTCAAATTTGATGAGA
Source organism: Neoniphon sammara (assembly GCA_900302535.1). Classification (NCBI taxonomy): domain Eukaryota; kingdom Metazoa; phylum Chordata; class Actinopteri; order Holocentriformes; family Holocentridae; genus Neoniphon; species Neoniphon sammara. The sequence goes on from OMKZ01028889.1 coordinate 11,894, forward strand.
GAGCTACCAGATTTCTTAACAACACATAACAGGACAGGCTTTACAGCACTGTTCACAAATGAAGCTAAAGCCTTCTAGGTGTCTTGCAATGAGGCAGATTGTGGAAGGAACGATCAGGCCGAGACACTGAAAATCATCATTATCAGCATCAGCATCATCTGCACAGGAAGTAGTAGGGTTTGTGGGAAATGTGGTCCTTCATTTTTAGGGTTTTTATTTTTTTAAATTTATTTTATTTTCTTGGGCATTTCTGCTTTATTCGACAGCGACAGTGTAGAGACAGAACAGACAGAGGAGAGAGAGGGGATGACATGCAGCAAAGGGTGCAGGCTGGAATCAAACCTGTGCCACTGAGTAATATAATTTGTGGTATGCACTATACACAGTGAGCCACTGGAGTGCTCCTGGAAATGCGGATTATATTTTGAATAAGATTAACTTCACTGAGTTAATTTAATTTAATTTTCAAACAAGGTAGGAGCTCTTCCTCTTTAAACTCACCATGCCCACTGCTCTGTCTCTGTAGGTGTCTGGTTGAGGATGCAGGAGAGGTGGCCTTCATCAAGCACACAACTGTCCCTGATAACACTGATGGTAACTTGCCAGTTTGCCAGCTGGATATTCATTAGTCATTGTTAATTAGTGTGTATATCATTTAGTTAACTGATGATTCTTTCACCAGGTAAAGGCGCTGCATGGGCTAGTGGACTGAGCTCATCAGACTACGAGTTGCTGTGCCGTGATGGGTCCAGAGCTTCTGTAAGTGACTGGAGTCGGTGCCACCTGGTCCGCGTACCGGCCCGAGGCATTGTGGTCCGCAAGGACATCTCTTCCTCTGTGGTCTACAACATGCTGCAGGACGGGCTGGTACGTCCAAACTGTGCTCAAGCTGTATGGTGATGAAGGCTGAGCCTCAAACTGCACATCACACCTCGATAGCACCTCATCAAATCCTGATCCTCAGAGCATTTCCTTGGCTTTGATTTATATCAAGTTCTGCTGTCTTTACATCACAGCAGTATCACAGTATTTAGCAATATTACATGGTAATTTTGTAAACTGAAACTTTGGGATGCTGGCTTGGTGAGTCTACTTGTCAGACACAGGCCTGGGCTGAGACTCATTTACTGTACTTCCTATCTGCAGAGAAAGTCAGACTTCCCCATCTTCTCCTCCACGGCGTATGGAGGTGGAACTGTGCTCTTCTCTGAGTCGTCCACTCAGTTCCTGTCGGCAGAGTCAGAGGATCCCAAGGTGTGGATGGGCACTCAATATTATAATGCCCTGCGAGCCATGGACTGTAAGCCCGAAGGTAAAGTCTGTCTATCTGTCTATCTATCTATCTATCTATCAACCTCACCTGTCTGTTTTAATATCATCCTGACCCATGTCACTT
>OMKZ01028893.1:0-13988 GCA_900302535.1 Neoniphon sammara
TCCTTTTGCCTGCAAAACCATCCCTGACCTGCTTCCTGCCCAGCATGTACACATCTCAGTTTCCTACTTTCTATGCAGCGTGCATCATTTTGTAAATGCACACGAGCATGTACAGTATGAGCTCACAGGTGGTATTTTATGACTATGTGGCATGACATATGAATAATAAATTAGGTTGGTCCCAGCATTGGTTTTGATCATTTTTATGTTTTTCTCTTGTGAGCAGACCACCTTAACCTTTCCAATCCATTTGATACCACTGGGATCTGCTTTGATGATTAATTTTTGCAGGTGTTGCCCATGTTTGCTCATGTTTGCCCCGTCTGGCCAATACCTGGTATATTTGCCTGGCTAAACAAATTGATTCTGGCTCTAATTCTTATTCACTCTCTCCTTCTCTCTCTCTCTCTCCCTCACACTCTCTCTCTCACACACACACACACACTCACATTCTCTCTCTCTCTCTCTTTCAGATATCTGGAGTCTAGGTGTGATCCTGTTCATGTTGGTATGCGGCCAGCCGCCCTTCCAGGAGGCTAACGACAGTGAGACCCTCACCATGATCATGGACTGTAAATACACTGTACCAGCCCATGTCTCCAGCGCCTGCAAAGAGTGAGTGATGGATACAAACACACACACACACAAGGGGAGGCACATGGAAGGGCTTTGCATACTCTCTTTGAATACACATATCAATCTCTGTGGAAAAACTAAATTTATACTACTTCAAAAACTAATTCAAATCTGCCAAAAGGTAGAACTTTTTAGTCACAGCTCCAAACCATGTTTGACCTTTTTTGATGTTTTTTAAAAAGATAGGTCGCAGAAGCACTATTACACAGAGGGAGTGTATAGGATCTGGACTGGTTTTGTTTGAATTCCTACTATAAGCCCCAGTTGTTGGCTGCCAGTAAGTACCACAGGTCTGGATCTAATGCGCTGCATTATATTGCTGACTCTGTGCCGAGATCTGTCTCATTCTGTCACACCAGTGTTTCTCTCTGCATTCCTCTGCCTGCTCCTCTTTCTTTCGCTCCCTCACTTATCACCACATCCCCCCGTGGATACTCCCTGTGTCTCTCTCCACCCTCTACTTGAGGGTGAACACGTGTTTGGCCCACAGTCAACATATATGTGATCTGGAGAACAGCCAGTCCCATTAAGCTGATATGGGCTCTACTCTACAGTTGGGGCGTTGAGCTGTAACCATACTGCAGTTGTCTCTGATAACACAAGAGTTAGGGTACACTGCACTACAGGTCCCACGTCACTACTTTGACTGCATAATAAAATATAATATAATATGATAAACCACTGCTATTGCTTTATGGCCATGCCGAGCATTAAAAAACAAATATTTACAATTTTCTTGTCATCAGCCATAGAGGGAAATTTTTGAGATGACCTGGTTGTTGCTGAAAAGTCCAGTCACTTAACTCTGTCCATCTATGGTTGTGGGTTACACTCATCTGCACTGTGCATGGGGAGGCACTGGAACATGGCAGAGGCCACACTGATTTATTATAGGCCTTGCAGACCAATTTGCTCCAGGAGCTGGCAAGGAAAATATCCCTTCAAGCAATTTGTGCAGCCCAGCTGTATTGCAGTTGAATCCAGCTGCAGACAGCACTGTGTGTGCCGTGCTCAACCAAGTTAGGCACGGCTCAACACAGTATTATGTACAACATGTTGCACAATCAACCAAATATCTGTTTGTAAATCGCAAATAGTTTCCACCGTTATTTATCGAATGTTTGTTTTGGCAACATAGAAACATTTAATTTGCAGTTAAGTAGTCAGGATGTTGCTACACGATGACAAAAGTGCAGTTAAAGAATTTTGTTTAGACTAATAATCATGACAAATTTATCATATCTATAAAAGTAATTCTATCATTTTTAACCCTAATTGTGCAGCCTTACACATTATGGCTCAGTTCTTCTCCAGCTCTTGGTCATTAGAGTCGTTCGTTTCTGTCCTCTCACAGTCATGTAAATTTGGCTCCTTTTTCAAGCAATGTGGATGGCCACTTTTCCATCAAAAATGGCCAAAGAGATCATTAGCACACAAAAGAGAAGAAAATGGTGTTCCCAAAAAGACTGGCTGCATACTCAATACTCAAAAGTGGTCTACATGCATTTTTTACTTTAATATTTGTGATTGAAAATTTTGTAATATGTACCTGTAAAAGGTGCACTAAGTGTAAAAGTAATCATGAAAATACTAATTTTATGGTTTTCTTTACTTTTTCCAATTTGTTGTCCACATTGAATTTGTCTTCTAGATTCACCAAAGTCTGTCTATTGTTTGTCTCTGTTGCCTTAAAATGTTGCCTAGAGATTACATGATTACATCTGATTGTCTGTTTGTGTTGTCTTACAAGTCTCCAAGATCAGAATACCTCTGACAGTAATGAGTGTAAAAGAAAAACATAATCGAAAAATTTAACACATCATAGTTTTAACTGTGGGCCCGGTCAGATCCATAGACAAAGTTTAATTGAAACAGTGAGTTCTCAGTTTTGTAATGCTCCAAAATGCCTTTTATTAGTGAGCATAGTCAAATTTTGACCAATGAAAGGTTATATTAAGGCTCGAGCCTATTTACCCAATGTACAACTATATCTGTTATTAACTGCAGTGCATGCTCTCTCCTCCTCCCAGTGCAGGATTAGGATAAATGACTGACACTAATCTGAACAACAAATGGCTGTCATGGATTTATTGAATTCTGGCCTCGAACTTTGTATTAGGTTAAAATGCATACAGGTCATGGTAATGCTGTACTTACCAGAACACTGACAATCTTAATTTGGACTAGGCGGGGGTTAGAGGAAGGATCCATTGACATCACTGGGGTATGACATCAGGGTGTAATGACTGTGCAGCGGCATTATGATAACCACACAGCAAAGTCAACTTCTCAGAAATTAAGATGACTATATGTTTCTGAACTGAGGCAGTGGGTTATGAGTGGGTTTTATAGGCAGCAGAGCCACTGTACTCGACATGCTGTGAAGAGCAGTTCTGTATTTCCAGCTCTCGCTACACATCGTATTTTTAGACACAGGAAATAAACACTTATCTCCTGAGTCGAAGGAGAGATCTGACTAGATTGAAGCGCTAAGCGGGGACAGCTGTGAGCAATCTAATGGGCTTGACTTCAGAGCAGAAAAGGTATTTGTCTCATACCGAGTCGCAGGCTCATATTTTTTTTTTGCGGCGTCAGTCTCCGGTGAATTATGCACCAATATCACAGTTCAGCATTTCCACACCTGCCTCCGCCGGTGCCACCGAGCTTTTATTGCGCAGCTCTTTCAGTATTGCCAATCAGGGAAATACAATTAAGCCGGGATCCAGGCTTAATCAACAATTTACAAACGCGAGGTGTGTAGCGGTGTGGCTCGCAACTTCATTAGATGCCCGAGATGAGACCGAGAAGACAGATGAGGTGGGATGACAGCACCAAAAATACGAAGCGATGAAAGATGTCTGTGGTTGACACATTTAGATGTGCTTATGAAGAAGTGGGGCCTTATCTTCCTAAGACTTTTTCCTTTTACGTTTTGTTCTGTGCGCCCTCAGGATAGTTTCACATATCTCATTTTGAATAGACCTTTTTCACAGTAGCCATTTTGACATATAATAGCAGGCAAACACAGATTTTACTAATGACATTAATTAAGGTTCTGCCCCATTTAAATGTAGCAGAGTCTTTCCAGTGAGCCAGCATTATTAATGTCATTAGTAACACCTGTGTTTACCTGCTATTTCACATCAAAATGGCTGCTGTGAAAAAGGTCTGACTAGTCACATTTGTTGTGCATGACAGTGCTCATGTGAGGCCTCCCATTGGACATTGGCCTTGCACTTCAATCAGTGCAAACAGAATAAACAGCATTTGCTGTTGTAGATAATATAGTATATATAAATAGTATATGTAAAAATCCATAAAGTTGAGCTTTGTTCGCTAGGGAGTTGCAGAAATTTACAGTGAAATATAGATGTATTATCTCCACACACATTTGAGGAAGTATAGGAAGTACTATGAACCACCAACCACTCCTTCTTGCTCTAGCTTCTGATGTAAACATATCAGCAGCTGCATTATAACTAGTCAAAACTCCAATGCAAGATATCTCTAATTACATTTTGACCAGACAGAATGAGAATAAGAGATCTCCAAATTGAGATATCTCTAATCAAAGTTCATTCCAGATATCTATAACTTCATCATAGGTCTTCAATTAAATTAAGTGTAATTTCAATTTGAGATAGGCCTATCTACAGCATATTTGGACTAGTCATAGTTTCACTGCAAGAATTAAGTCAAAACTTAATTTAAGGTATCTACAACGGACTATGCAGATGTCTTCAGTTGTGCAAAATTAAAGATATCTTTAATTGGAATTATGACTAGTTAGAATTAAATTGTAGATATCTGAAATTGCAGTTACAACTAGTCATAGTTTAATTGAAAATATCTGCAATTCCCATTGCTTCTTCAGCTGAATTGCATATATTTGTAATTAGACGCACATGAATGGCAAGTAAGTTGAATCTCATTTGTCAAAATATAATGTAATTACAGATATCTAAAATTAGCGCTTTGACTAGTCAGAATGTAATTACAGATATCTGTAATGTATATCCAGTCTCACTAATAAATGTTTAAATGGCCTGCCATAATATCACACAATAACTGTATTTTTGACACCCGCTTTGTGGGTTTTCTTTGTAGTTACAGCAAGTCACCACTGAAATTGATCGAGGAACCTCGTATAAGGAAAATGCACAAAACAGTATCAAATAAATCTGATTTTTTAGCTGCTATGAAAACATGGGCAGGCCACAAATTTAAATAGCAGGAAAGCACAGATATTATTGCTGCTTCATGGTTGGAGACGCAGTGTGAATTGCAGTGTATGTAGGAAGGTGCTCTTTGGCAAGGGTAGATCATCAAAAACATGGCGGTAGTTTGAAGTGGTAGTTCCCTCACTGGCAAACAAGTGTTTGCATGCCCACACTCTTCTCTGACAAACAAAAGACAAAGCTGGAATGTGTCTGGCTTTGCGGAAACTCCAAGAGGAAATGCGTTTTTTTTCCTTTACTGCTGTGTAGACACTTTGATGCAAATGAAAAGAACTTGCATTGTTTAGATGCTAATATCATGTTGGATCAAGAGAGGGGAGAATGTAAACAGTGAGGCCATTAGAAGAACGCGTTTTTTTCTGCAGATGTCTGCTGTCAGTCTGACTTGTGGCTAATTGGGACAAAGGAGCTTGTCTGCTTTCTTCTGTCGAAATGGCAGCAAAGGCAGAGGGACTGGGAGAGACAGCACAATGAGAGAGACAATAGTTTGTGTGTGTAACGGAGAGGGAAACAAGGGGCAAGACACGGTTTGTATATGAGAGCGAAACAATGAACATGAGCAGTGAGACACCGAGGAGTCGTGGAGAATGAGAGAACAAAGAAAGAGAAAAAGACAACGACAGAGCGGATGAGACTTCGACATTGAAAGTTGTGTGGGAGGCCTCTGTCCTCGGTGGAATCCCATCATCTTTGTTTTGTGTCTGTCTCTGCTCTGACAGTTTGATCCACTATTCGTGACACAGCAGGGAAATCAGCAGCCCCGCAGAGCTGTTGATGCAATAGTAAAGAAATGAGGATCTTTGAGACAAAAACTTAATGCAGCCTCATTCTTTTAAGGTATAATTTTTGAGCTAAAATGGAGCAAAACAGACTAGTCTCTCCGTTGACTCTTTTAAAGTCATTTTGCCAGTCCCTTTTAAGCAATTAGAGAACGTTGCAAAATCATTAATTCCCTCCAAATATAACCAAGACTTGTAATTTTGTCCAATAATTGCAGTTTGACTAAACAAATGAGGGCATCCTTAGCAACTCATTTGCAGTTTTCATAAATAATTCCACTTTTACTGTAAGACACAGTCTGACAAAATATATCAGCACTGGACAATTGCTAATTTTATCTGTCATCAAGCAAAAATATGGCTCTTTATTCAGAAGTCATAACTACAGCACCTGCATTATAGAGATTTTTTCAGAGGCCTCATGCAAACAAGGGGTGCCAAATATCTTGAGTGCTTTCGAATATTTCAGATTTTCTTTGTTTTGAGAAAATAAAACCACACAGATTGGCATAAAAACACAGAGTCCCTTGCAAAAACGTTATCACTTTTATAGCTCTACCCACATAGCCTTGTTTGGTGTTTTCATTCTGTCTTTATCATGGTGTTATCACTACAGAGCTGTGGTCTTACAGAGGAAAATTCAGGTCAGTCAGAAGTGAAACATTTGCCTCCTCACATCAAACTTCATCACCATTTATAGCACTAGAGGAAATCATTTTCTACAAATACATATCCGTTGTGTATGGAGCTATATTTACTTGCTAAAATGAAGTAAGATGTTGTTTTGAAAATGTACGGTTAAATATAAATCTCGACACCTCAGCCGTGATGCGCCACCTCCCACAGTGCCCTCCTTGTATTCACGATTCATGTCGATGTGGAAGCGGAGTGGAGCTCTAACCTGGAAACAAGGAGAAGGGAGGGAGCATTTTTAATAAAACCAGACAAGTGAATTTCGATCTGTCACAATATGTGACAGAGACAGCACAAGCATGTTTCAGAACACGGCGACGTTTCCAACAGGTTGAGAATGCACTAGGCAGAGACTGAAATCCTGAACCTGTTGTCTGCCTTTCTCTTCATTTCTGCTGTTTTCCATCCATGCTCTGTGGGACTGGACACATTCTCGTCTTGTTTTGGTCATTATTTCTGGTGGACACTGTTAGACCCCAAGCCCGACTCAGCCCCGCTGTCCGCCATTATAAACGGCCTCTGCCCTCCGGAATGAAATACCTCACTTAAATGACACCCAAAAAGCTCTGACATTTAACAGCATTTTAAACTCCTAATTACTGAATATTCAAGTCATAGCAGGTGGTATGGCGGGGCTGGCAGCTCCATCTACAATGAGCACAGAGTGCGGCTGAAGCCAGAGGACTGCTGATTCATAGGCATGTAGCTGCGGGCTGGCTGAGGTTGACTGTTGTGTTAATTGGCTGACTGGCTGGTGTTTGACCTTTCCCTTTATTATATAGTGGCCTTTGACAGGTAGACAAGGGAGAGGAAAGAGCCATAAGCCTGGTAACTGATATATTTTCACCTTTGGCTCTACTGGGAGGATGGGGAGGGTAGGATAGGTGGAAGGTAGGGGAGGGGGTTACCTATCATCGATGTGCTAGGATTTTTGAACCCAAATTAGCTAAACAGCGTTTTGTATGAGAACCAGGCCAAGACCTGAGTCCAGAACCCATGATTTTAAGAAACATTCATCTAGGTCTATGCTGCTTTGTTTCTTTCATGCGTACCATTTGAACGCGGTGGATGAAATTTGCCTTTTGGTTTTGGTTCAAGGTCGGCTCGGCTTTAGGCGCTGATTGGATAATTAAGGTTGCGTCTCTCTCCAGCGTGGCGTTTGATCCTTGTTGCTGTCTCTCCTCCCCTGGGTCTGCAGTCTTCTCCCTCCAGATAAAAATTCCCACTTGGGACACGGGCCTATTCTCTTACCTCTCCGCGTGCCAAGTCAGTGGATTAACACAATCTCCTCATTACAATATTCTCTCTTTCCGTGTCTGTCTCTGTCTCTTTCTCGGTCTGCGGCTCGTCTCTGGATGTGTGTATATATGTGCGCGCGTGCATGTCTTGCTGCTCTTTATTCCCTTGTTGACTCACCAAAATGCATTTACACGCCTCAATTAATTAATTATTCACTAGCTCGCTTTTGCAGCCCCCCCCCCACCCCTCTTGCTTCTGAGCTTTGTTTGTTTTTGTCATCCTTGATTTTAATTTCTAGGGATTAGACTTGGAAAATGTTTGTTTTGTCATACCCCCCCAATCCCCCCTCTCTCTCTCTCTCACACACACACACACACACACACACACACACACGCGGAGACAGTTCTTGTCTTTCTCACAGTGTGACGTGCGGATGGTGATCATGTGGTCTGTGTTTTTGAGCCAATTGTAGGCGAACAGAACACTGTGTTCCTCAGTTTCCTGTCATTACTGTACAGCAGCATGGAACACACACAAACAAACACACTCACACACACACACAAACACACACAATCACTCTGTTTCCCTTTTCTCCTTTTCTTCTATCTGTCTCTCTGCCTCACACACACACACATCGCTTAACACTGAGATATGACAGAGCTGGGATTGGGTTGATTCATAGCTTGGTCTCTGCATTGTTTTCATTCGGGACATGCTGTGTAGGTTCTTGTTGGGTGGAAGGCCATTATGTCAGCCTGTGTTGAAGCCGGTTGTTTTTACGCTGCAGATTTCACATCGCTGGTATCTAGAGGAATGCTGAAGAGATACACATTTCTTTTGATCTAATGCTCTTCTCCCTTGGTGCTTTTCACGTGCTTACACCAGCTCTGGTTGGTGGGTTGGTGGGATCTCTCACGCTATACACATAGGGGACTCGCACTTGCCTCTGTGAATGTGTAGACAAAGAGAGTGCATAGATGATTAAGAGCAGGAGCCTGCCTTGTCTTACTGTAAGCACTGTGCTTCTTTTTTTGTACATCCCTCGAGAAAACCAATGACCCTTTTCCACCAAAAAATTCCTGGCTCTTGCTCTTGGAAGAAGGTCCCGGGGCAAAGTGAGCACCCTCAGCTCTTGTGTGTTTGTGTTTCCACCGCACCCCGACAACAGCTAACTATATGCAAATAATGGAGGAGGTGTCTAGTTGTAAACATGGAAGATGTCAAAGCCGTTATGTTCATGATTATTTATTACTGATGTTCCGTTTGGCTTGGGAGAAGACGCGTGGAGGTCGAAAATGAGATTGAGGACGCTAGATAAACAAGAGCTGAAAGGAGGAAACTGCTTTTATGCAGAGTTGCGGAGATCGGTTGAGACATGGTGTGCAGTTGCAGACGGACACGAGCAGTATGTTTTTCTCTCAATCGCCAGCTGAACGATCTCTCAGTGGAACGATCTTATAATAATATGTGTTTGCGGTCGCTGCCTTCTGTTTTTGGAAATGGTAGTGATCGTACTGTGGCCCCCAGGAACTCGGAGAGCGCTACCTTAGTTGCAGGGACTTTTTTGGGGATCCCAGCGATCCCAGTGAAACGGCACCATGAACCATGTATCAACCATCCATGAGCCATACATCAACCTTTTTATTCATCAGCCCACTCACATTATTTCATTTCAGTCAGTGGCTTCAATCAGAAAACCGAGCAGCTTGGCAAAGTAAAAATGTTGCTTTATTTATAGACACAGAGCTGGCAAGACAGATAACAACCAAGGCTACAAAGCAATCTAGCCCAGAGAAGAAAGGTAGGCAAAGATACAACCTAAAAACACAAAGCAAAAAATGACAATGACTTCTTTAATGATGCCATAGGAACTGAGCATGTCTATGGTGCCCTATGGTGAGTTTATAGTCAGTGTGTGTCAACATTCATCCACAAGGTTCAATTTAGAAACTGATATTTAGGCACAAAAATAAAGAGATCACATGAATATATCGATTTTCTATCTCTTCACTGTGTACAGATACACCAACAAGTCAAAATTATTTGTTTTTACGCTTCACAAATGCATTCGTGCCACATAAAGCGTAAAATTCGGCTCACATCTGGCAGCCGCGCTTTCTCTGTGCCTGGTAGACTGGAGAACATGGCTACGTGTCGGTTTCCAACACACACACAGCTAAATGCTGGATCAGCTTCACGTGTGGTGGCCTCAGTTGTCAGTCACTGGTAGTGGTTAACAGTTCTTTTAAGTCCCCTACAGATATATTCTGGTCATTTTGTGTGATGCAGTGAAAACTTTACCTTTTCCCCTCACTGTGTCCTCCGTGTGTTTCCTGGCTGGTGTGTCCATGCTTGGCCGTGTGTGTGCTTGTATAAGCATACGTGCATGTCTATATATAACTGCTTCAATACCTGTGTGTACATGCGGTTGTTAAACCAACACAGCAGTGTGCGTTTCTTATCTTTCTGTGGTGGAAGTGTGCAGATAGACGAGGCAGCCCTGCTGCCTGGATCCACCCGCTGCTGCTCCTGCTGTTTCTGCTGCTGCTGGTTTTGGTCCACAGGGAGCCCAGCTAGCTCTGACTAATCCCAGCATGACTGACTGACAGCCCCGCTCTGCTCTGCCCAGCCTGTTAGCCTGTAGCCGTGGGGGGGTCACAGGGACCACCATCCCATGGTTTGCTCATTCTCTAGAGGATTGGGTGGGGGATGTGGGGGGTGTGGAGAGGGGGGTACAGTGGAGGCGAGATGAGCTGAAATTCACTGGCTTGGTTACAGGGGTTTTCTCGGCCTCCGATCTCCCCTATAAAGTTTTGTGTAAATGTGTGGGTGGATTGGATTGGGTGTGTTTGTGTGCAGCTGTCAAAAGGCCCTGTGTCAGAAGAAAAAAAAATTCAGCCTGGGACCCATTCTCATTAAAAAAAAAAATGCTAGTACCGTACCATAGGGAATAAGGCAAAAGTCAGCTACTGGCCTATTTTGGTTCCAGACCTGTACTTGACAGTAGACAAGGCTCACATTCCTCTATTTTTATTCAGTCCCCAACAGAACGAGCTCTGCTAGCCAAAAGACACTGTAAGCTTGGATAATAAATGTCCTTATGAAGAGCTTTTTTCTTCTGGGGTAACTTGTCTTTACAGTTTCTTTGTCACACCCACACAGTTGGTTCTCTCGCTTTTTAAAATTATTTTGTGCAAATCAACTAAACATTAATCTTGAGATTTTATGCCTTACTTGTCTGGCTAATTATGCAAGGCACTATTTCAAAGATGGCTTACTTTTAGATGCATGATGCTTTTTTTTCTGCAGTATTAATTTTAGCCTTCTCGCCAGATTTCACTTCCCACCTAATCCTATTAAACCGCAATCTCTGCTTTCAGTGGTGTCATTTGCGTGTGGATTTTAAGCTGCCAGCTGACCAGCTGTGATTCCACATCCTCAGCCCCTGTCATAGCCAATGTCTTGTACTGTCTGTCGTTGTATATTGTTCTTTGCTTTTATCTCAGAGTGAGTTGGTAGTATTAATGCTCCTTAAGGTAGCAGTACACAGAACAAGTTTTTGGGCGGCTTTGATGGTTAAAGTGGCCAAGCAGTTAGTGCAGTATTGTTGCTTTACGTACATAAACACCACTGTTGACTCAACCACTGGGTCATCTAGCTCTTTTATACTGTGGAAGCCATGATTGTCCCAGTTGTCCCTTTGAACTGGTCTTGTGCAGCAGTGGGATTTTGGCAATATAGTTAAACATATGGTAGAACAGATTCCTGAATCCTAAAGTAAACTAAAGCCATTCGCATACAGGTGTGCATCTTATTACAAATAAAATACATTATGTATATTCCATGCATTTTTAAGTTGCTTGTCACAACTTCATTTTGCAGCTAGCGTTGTCAAATGGCGCAGTGCCAAAGCAAAACTTAAAGAGTGGAATATAAAGTAGCAGTGAGCGGGAGATCCGTCACAAAAAGACAAATTCACCGATGTTAGATATTCATTATGTCAATCGGCTTGCTGAGTCTAGATGAAATTATTCACCTTTTGAGGACCTGCCTTCAACTAGTCCTCCAAACACAATTGTGTTCTATGGAAGAGAGTAAATTAATTATCCCAAGGAAGGTGCAATATGACTAACAGATTTTGTTGTTTTCCTCTTTCTTTCTCCTCCTCGTCCCTCTCACCCACTTCTTCCTCCCTCGTCCCTCCCTCACCCTTCCTGTCTCCAGTCTGATAGACCGCATGCTTCAAAGGGACCCCAAGCGCCGGGCGTCCCTGGAGGAGATCGAGGGCCACGCCTGGCTGCAGGGGGTCGACCCGTCGCCGGCCACCAAGTACAACACACCGCTGGTCTCCCACAAGAACCTGTCAGAGGAGGAGCACAACAGCATCATCCAGCGCATGGTGCTGGGAGACATCGCTGACCGTGAGGCCATAGTGGAGTAAGTGTCTGCCGATCTCTCCTTCTCACACACACACACACACACACACACACATGGACACAAAATGGTCAATAAGAACTACACACACCCGTAACATCCAGACGTGCAATTACGCTGATAGCAATCAGAGGACACTGGCGACCCCACGCTGTCCCTTTTTCTCATTGTGGCTTCATAAAAAGCCAGTCAGCCTGTTTCCATCTCACTTCACTCCAGATTCGTGCTGAGCCATATAACATGTCACACATGTAAGATTAACAGTGTGCCCGAAGCATGCTGACAGCCAGTTAAGTTAAAGAAACTCTACTTCAGGGTGAGAAAACGAAATGGAGTTCCTTGGGAGAACATTGAAGGGGAGAGGAGAGAACAGCTGTTGATTTCAAAGTTCTCACTTGTTCCTGTCAGCCTTTGTTTCTCAGTTCACCTTCATCCTCTGTCTTCCGCCGAGCTATAGGAAAACCCGCGGTGCTGGTAGTGACACACTCACATATACACACATCTCTGAGTGTGTTGAAGCTCTCCATTTGCACATTTGTCTCCTTTTTGATCCTCCCCCTCCTGTCAGGACTACAGCAGTACAAAATATCACATCATGTTTCTGATGCACATTCTAATGGGGATTGTTTTTGTGTGGGCTTGTATGCCTGCAGGTGTGTGTGTTTGCCTCATCCATAGATGCTGTGATCATATGCACATAATCTCATGGGACTATAGCAGAGAGCTAAACTGTACATTTGAAGCACACAGCTTTTACGGGTCAGGCTCCCCCACAGAGCATCAATCATTGATGGGAATGTCTGAAGCACATGAGCCGCTGGTACAATAGTCTGCATGATTGCTGCACTGTACTGTGCATTGTTTACTCCTGCCAAGCCAGATAGCTCTTGATAAACAGAAGCATCATACAGCCAAGACCTAGACACTGGCAGACACTGAATTAAATAGGAATAATAAAAGCATAATTGTCCTCACTATCACTGTGGAACTGCTAAACAACTCATTGAAATATCTTGTTTTGTTTAAATATGAAGAACTGTTTGACAAGACACTGCACTTATTACTGGTGTGATTGCAGCTATTTGACACCTTAGCATCATTGTTTAGTGTACTTCTTTAAATTATATTTTAGAACAGTAAGGGCTGGGTAATGGGAAGGACCTCACAGTACAAAATTTTCATGATACATGGGTCACAGATGATACAATTTATATCACAGTTAAGGCTGTCAAGATTACTACTATGTGATTAATTTGAGGACCTTAACGCCTTATCGAAAAATTTATGAAAATGAATGCAGTGTTGAGCTTTTGACCACTTTTAACCCTTAACCCCACTCAACGTCACACGATGCAAGTGCATGCTGTTCACACCAAGCTAATGAATCCTGATAACAGACCAAATTAATGACAAGACAACCTGTGGCGCGCTGGATGGCAAGTTTTCTTTCACAAAGCTTCCTGGTGGATCTCCAGATAGAACAATATTACAGTGTTGACACATCAGGTACTGATTTTGCTAAATGGTATATTGCACTTCAAGGCTTATATTTTGCTTATAATTTGAAATTCATCTGAGCAAATGTTAAATAAAGCTCTTTATTGATTTCTCCAACATTGTTGTTCTCCTGTGTGACAACATTTGTAGCATTAAGCAGTTTAAACATTTAATACATTTTAAACGTGATTGATTATGATTAATCCATAACTACCTTGTGATTAACTTGATTTTACATTGCAATACACTGCAGAATTGACTGAAAATGTAACCTACTGCATAACACCTGGGCAGAAAAATAAAAGTGACAAACTGACTCAAAGCAATTTAATTCAAAATTCGCATTCCAATTCATCAAAAATTACACTAAAACATAGAAGTCATAATGTTATATGAAATCAGCGATACATATTGATTCAAGAGATGAGAGAATCAATACAGTATTGTGAAAAATAATATTGTGATACTCAGT